>CABEEJ010001040.1:0-68573 GCA_901482245.1 Timema douglasi | reverse complement strand
CCCCCCCCCCCCCATGCCGCGCTAACCCACCTCATGCACACCTCGCAGAATGATGTTTTTACTTTACGTATTGTAGTATTGTACGCGTTTTGCGTGGGGGGGGGGGAGCATAGTTACCCCTGTCCCCCACTTGTCTAGTTCTTCCCTTCGGCCGGCAAGTATTAGTGTCACGGCAGCGCGGTAAATATGTCTGGCTCTGGATGAAAACGGCCGGCTCTCAAGCAAAGCAATATTTTGTCTTTTATGAGCACAAAGAAAGCTAAAATTGATCTTCATGGCGAGCATTCCACAGACAATTTGTTAACAATCGTCGAATGATGCCAAGATTTGTACATCATCTTCAACTACTAGCAATAATACTACCAGCATCAAAGATCAGTTACCAAGTGCGAGCCTGATTCTACCTGCGTCTCAAGAGGTTTCTACATTTCAAGACCCGTGTTGCAGCAGGCCAACTATCGCCAACGAGTTGGACTTGGGTCTCCACCGTGAAACAGGAAAGCAGGTTAGTAATAGGCTTTCATGTTTAGGAGAGCTTATTTATAGCTGTAATGCATAATAAATATTACTAAACATTTTACGGTAATTTAAAAGAAGGGAATTTTACAAGTTGCCGTGAAATGTAAATAGTGGTTTATTTGTTTGGATACTCCCCATCCCCACCTACCAATATGTTTTGAAGGCAATAATAATATGTTCTTTCCTTGTTAATTTGTTTGTCACAAAGAAATGCTTGTTTGGATTATTACCCAAAATCCAACAATAGGTAAATGTTTAGGTGGGTCGTGATTTTAGGCCGAACATTATGGGAAAAGGGGGGGGGGGGAGGATTGTTATACTTATTCTGCAAACATCGCGAACTTATCCTAGCGTGACTTTGAACGTTTTGCCATATACCAGTTCATGACTGAATGAGGCTGATAATGTCCAAAGAATTGTATACATGAATAGGGCGTTATTAAACTTAATATTTAGCCATTTGGATTTTATTAATTATTTCCAATATACAAATTTAAAAATTATTAAACAAGCATTTAATCATTATAAAATGTATTTTTTGTATGATGTTATAGTGCGTATTTTGTTCCAGGTAACACATGCAATGAAAAAGAAATTATTGGAAAATATATTGACACTTGATTTGAAATTTAGCTTCCCGACATCAGGTACGAGAAAGTTAAAGTTCCAGCCCAAGTGGCTGGAAAATTGTAAATGGCTGGTTTATTCACCAAGTCAGGATGGAGAATTTTGAATATATTGTTCTTTATTTGCAACAGGAGTTGGCTATCAATCCATACTAGGACGTAAGCTTGTAAGATTTCCCTATAATAACTGGTAATATGCGATAGAATATTTTAGGAAACTTGAACAGTTACAATGCCATGGGACATGTAAGGAAAGAGCTGCAAATTTCTTTGCTACCTACATAGGTACAAAACAAAAATCAATGTAAGTATGGACAGAGTTCTTCAAACACACATTTTAAACAACAGAAAGAAACTCAAACCAATAATTAAGTGCATAATTTAGTGTGCTAGGGAGGGTATAGCTTTACGGGGTCATAGGGACTCTGGGCCTCTGGATGAACTTTTTAGGAAAGTAGAAGGCCATTTAAGATCTCTTTTACGGTTCAGAGCTGATGCTGACGAAGAGGTGTTAAGAGACCATCTGTAAACAGCTCCTGCTAATGCAACATATATTAGCTGGCAAATACAGAATTAAGTGCTTTTATCTCTCAATTCTTTGCTATTGCATAAGATAATTGCCCGTGTAGATTACGATAAATACTTTACTGATCTTTGGAAGAAAATATTGTAAAGGAGGAGTTCTTGCAATTTTTGCCAGTTACCGATGCAACAGGAGAAGGTCTTGCGAACGTAATTTTGAAAGGATTGGCTGATATGGGTTTAAACTCACAAAATAGTGTAGGGCAAGGCTATGATGGAGCTAGCACCATGATTGGATCATATAAAGGAACACAAGCCATAATTCGTGAGCAATATCCAAAAGCTCAGTACGTTCATTGTAGTGCTCACTGCCCGAATCTTGTAATCACGGCAGGCTGTTTCATTCCACCTATCAGGAATTGCATGGGTACAAGAGAAAAAACTTAATGCTTCTTTAACACCCCAAAAAGACAGACAGCAGTGTCTAATGAAATTGAGAAACTTGAGTCAACCCCAAGAATAAGTAAGCTAAAACAGTTGTGCACCACACGTTGGATTGAAAGGCATGATTCCATACGTGCATTTGTAGAGTTGTTTGAACCTATTGTGAATGCATTAGATCACATAGCTATATGGATTGTTGCAAAGGCTGTTACAGATGCTCGACTTCTTTCCTGTGCTATTTCAATAAGTTAATTCCTAGTGAGTGTCTTTATCATTGATGCTGTGTTTAAGTTGACACTTCCTCTCAGTAAATATATACAAACTGTAAACATAGACCCCGACCTAACAGTTCAGTCTGAAATGAATGTGAAAATTTCACTTGAGAAAATGAGAGAGGAAGCTGAAGTTAATTTTTCTGCCTTATACCAAACTGTTGAAGGTATCTGCAATGAACTAATTGTTCCTGTTCCTAAACCTCGAACTGTCGGTTGCCATAATAACAAAAGAAATGTTCCCACTCAGAGCCCAGAGGATTACTTTAGAATGGAGATTTTCATACCATTCTTGGATGAGTTTATAAACTCTCTTAATGATAAGTTTATCACTCACAAAGACTCATTGAAACCATTTCAATCACTCGTTTATCAGAGTGAACCAAATGATGTAGTGATATCTGAGATAGTAAAAGATGTTCAGAAATTGGCTCAATTATACGATCTTCCCGAGCCCAACAATATCGAATGCGAACTGACACTGTGGCACCAGTTCATGAAGTCATCTGATAAAAAGCCCCGAAATGCAATTGAAGCCCTTTCTTTGTATAATGTGAATCTATTTCCTGTCATACATGAACTTCTCATAATAATAGCTACACTTCCCGTAACAACGTGCATAAAAGAACGCTCTTTCTCGTCCCTAAATCTGTTGAAATCATACCTGAGGAACTCTACTAGTGAAGACAGACTTAATGGGCTTGCTCTCATGTACATACATCCAGAGGTGTCAGATACGGAGGATGAAGTTCTCAATGAACTTTCTCTGAAGCCAAGGAAAATTAACATAAGATTGAAATGAATTATTTCAAACGTTATTTTGTGAGATAAGAGTGAGTGCAAGTTGCTTATTTGAATTTTCAGATTTTAATTCATAAAATAATTTTATGACTCAAATTTCCTAAATACACTGTATTGAAACTTTCATGTTTGTATATTCTTACAGTGTGGACCAATAAAAATTTGCTTACAAGGTGCTTGTTCATAAGAACTTAATATTCATAATAATTACAAAAAAAATTAGGATTTTTAGAAATTTTAAATTATTTTGGATATTATTGTATTTATGTTGTTGCAATTGCATTTTGCAGTAATAAATTTTATAAATTTTGCCGCTGATTAAAACCAATTGACACCGCTTGATTGGTCAGTGAAACTACCCCTACCCCATCCCCCAACGAATCCTGGCAGCGCCAGTGGTGTGTGATATGGATAGTCATTGAACTTGAGACGTATCAGCCAATAAGAATGATAGGAAAATATATAACCAATTAAACCCCAGTATACAATCAGACGAAAATAGTTAGCTTCGGTATTTTTCTTCAAGTTTGAATAACCTTGTGGTAGTCATATTTGTATTTTTATTTACGATTTGCCTTTGTTTTATTGTCAATGACAGTGATTGTCTATATCAGTGGTTCCCAACCTTTTTTTCGCTTGCATACTCCTTGACAGCCCATTCGCATAAAACGTGCTATTTTTATCAAAATACTTGAGTGCATTTATTTTTACATACAAAAAGCAAAAGTTACATTAACTAAATCATTTAATTTATTTATTAATCTATTAACAATTATAAAAACTATTTTATGTTTGAAATTGAAATCATTTTCTCAACGTCAAACATAGAAGAAAACCAGCACCGCCCCTCGCCATATCGTTGAATTAATTTTAATAGCTTTTTACTGAGCTTTTGTCTTACACTGCTGCCATAGGTAGCTCTTTCCAACATTATTCAAATATTTTCGCGTACACCCAAATTTCCTGGCACGTGCCCCTAGTTTGTTATAAACTCCTTTAAGAATATACAGTTTAACTAACGTTGTTTTTGAAACGAACTAGTTTAGAAACACATCTATAAGTAAAAATAGGGTACCTAGTCCATTTTCTATTAATAAAAGACAATTTAAGTAAAACTTTAAACATAACGTTTCATTATAAACAGATGTATTTTTCTTATTAATTGTGCACCATGTGAACCTCAAAAATCCCGACCTCGAAGTCACATAGAACGTAACACAAATACAAGGATGGAGGATAAAGTTAACATAACAAGTAAAAAAATATTTCAAATCAACAATTAAATTTTATTGTACTCAAGATCAAGTTAAACATTTACATCAAAAACATTAATTATGTCACACACTTCCATCTTTAAATGAATCAGTTAAAAGCACTAGCCACCTTAATAGAATTATAGTCTGAAATTTACTAAAATCAGCTCATGAACTTATAATTGGGATTAAACTAAAGAGAGCAAGACAACCTTTTAACATAGCTCAGGTTTATCTTCTCGTAGTTGGTAACTCCAAAAGGTGGAACATTAATGCTTTCTTGAACGAAAGCCTAAATAAGACTATTTTGATGACAAAATAGAGTACCGTAGAAAAAGAACAAGTGATCTAAATAGGTCAGATACTAATAAACAAAATACATCAATCTAATGGGATAGTCAACACTCACCGGTAGTGCGCAGTTAATTCTAAACTAACAACTAATAAGTACCTAAACACAATTAGTACGTATTTAAGGAAACACTAAAACAACAATCTATGAAGTTAGCATTAGCTATATCACTTGGGTCGTGAACTCCCAGTTACACATTAACTTCTCTACCAAGATGGAATTATGAGAGATGAATCCTCGTCTGGGATTAGAAGGATTCAAAGTAGATTGTAAAATAGCATCAGGCTAGGTCCCAACTAGGATGGCCTGGATACAAAGCAGGAATATCATTTGGTTCGTGCAAACTAACTGCCTTCTACAAGTTAACTAATATGATCATAGCATATTAAAGTCCAAACGGCACCAAAATGAAGCCGGACATAAGCAAAGACAAATTAAGGCAAGTCGCCAATCACGAGTTGCACACATCGCGTGGAAAGTTAAGTTGCTTATAATAAGCCTGAGACCTAATTAGGTCGTCTTAAATAAGCCGTGAATCTCCTGATATCCCATCAGAAATATCGATATTTAAACCAACACAAAATTGGCCTAACTGCCCAGAGTATCAAATTACTCCGCATGTTTACACAGACATCACGTTTATACTGTCATGACTATAATAACTGACTAGTAATATTACTTTAAGTGAACATATCTTTCAGATTATCTGGTTATAATCACCAGCAGGATTGAACTGAGCAATATTCTTACTTAAACCCTTCATTATACCTTGAGATGAACACACTCTCTTGACTAAACAAACTAACAACTTGTAAATGCACGGCCTAAATTGGAAGGCAGGTTTGTATAATATTGTGTGCTATGGATTTTGAATGACAAAACAAGTGTTGCAGTTTGTTGTGATTAGCCTGTAAACAAATAGAATAATGGATCTGACCACATAAACATTGTCCGCATTCCTTGTTCAGAAACCAGGCCAGAGGGCGGGATGAAATGTAGGGGATCCAGACATCGTGGCTGACTAAACAACATCGCAATCTAGGGGTCACTCTGCCCGATTCGGGACTACACGGGCTAGAACGCCGGTTCATCACTATTTGTGGAAAAGGGCTACCACTCGAGCCCAGGGTACCGGGGTTCGGAAACTGGGTAGGGACCACCTAGGAGTCAGACAGGCCATTACTAGCAACACCTCGTTTTGTCACACGCTTCCGAGTATTCTTCAGGTTCTTACATCCTTATATCACTATCAACATAACATTTGTAATAGACATAATAGTATTAATAAAAACCTTAAAATCCAAGTCGAACGTCAATCATGAAACCACACAGGTATACACAATCACCTCTCCCTATGCTCGGCCATAGCACATCCTGACATATACAAGGCCCACGTTCTTAGGTAACAGAGAGGGGTTGTGACCAACTAATAGTTAATAATTGAGTAGATATTACAGCGGTCTACTTTAACTTCTACGGCGAGTTGGGGTGACCTTCGGGTCTACCATCTTCTAAGTTGCAAGCTGGCCTTGTTTATATGGACTCTCGACGATGAACGTGGAGAGAATGGTAGATTATTATATTTCAACTAGCTAGGGTAATGTGTGTGTGTGTGTGTGTGTATGTATATATATAGTCAAGATTCAGCCTAAGAAATGAGAATCAGATTAGGAGTGAGTGTTTTGTGTACTACTATGTGTTATTTGAAAGACATAATAATTAACTTGAGATTAGCATTGTTATTATATTATCGACTTGTATCGTAACAGCATTGTTTCACGCACAGATGAAAACTACTAACTATAGATCACATTGTCTTTTTTAGAGCTGACTGATAGCTTTGGTGTTACTAGCCCAACATAGATTAACTTCCCTAGTACAGTAATTATAACACCCCCTCTCTTGTAGATTTTACAATACACCATCCACTTCTAGTTACTACACATTTATCATTAACATTTACATAATTTGTGTTGTCAATAGGTGTATTACTTCTGTCTTCATTCACAGCTGCGTTAGCCACAACAGGTTCATCTGCATTATAATGGCGTTCATAATGAGATGTATTACTAACCTCATACAAAGTGTCAATATAGCTGTTGTATTTTGTAATTCACCCTGGGAATAAGTATGAAATTCCTGAGTTAGTCGAGGTTGATGTTTAGACTGCCTAAGATGTTTCGTATTTCGACGAAATACATTGCCCCGCTAGTCACTTATAATGTATGAGCGAGGAGCCTCATGTTTATGCAAAATCAGGGCTGGCTCCCATATTTTACCTTTTTGTACAACAACTGTTGTGCTGTCGTTGAAATCAACAGGCTTACGAGGAGCTCTTTTGTCATATTGTGTTTTCACTTTGCGTTGTTTAGCAACAAGTTGTTCACTACATCAGGGACTGCCTTGGGGATTAGAATTGCAGAGGAAACTGGTATACTGGTATACAAGACGACTCACTAACAGTCGAGATGGTGAAAATTCGAGTCCTGAGAGAGATGTGTTGTGATATTCTAGAAGATCCAGCCAGTACTCCTTTCCTGCTTCCTTACTTTTTTTGAGAATTCGCTTACCTATATCAACCCCTTTTCACTTAATCCATTGGGCTATGGATAATGAGGGCTTGATGTTCTGAATTCAAAATAATAGTCAAGGGAAAAATTAAGACATTCATATGCATTAAATGACATACTATCCGCTATTATCACCCTGCGAATTCCATGTGTGTTAAAAATTATTTTGAGGGCATCTATTATTCAACGAGATTCTTTAGTGGGCAATAGTACTATCTCCAGCCACTTAGAAAAATAGTCAACCATAATACGATAATTTCGACCCTCAAATTCGAGAACATCAGCACCAAGTTTTTCAAATTGTAAATTTAGGCACAGAGTGGATAATAAGTGACTCCTTCTTATTAGACACATGGAAATGTACTATTTATTTTACATGACATCAATAAATCATTACAATTAAACACAACTTCCTTGTTCACTGCTCAAAAACACAATAATGATTTTCAACATATGTTTTACTATGTCATGGATTACATATATCACAGCACTGCTCAAGGTATTAAAGTTAAGATCCAATCACTGAACATTCTAATATGTGTATATGTATGTATATATGATATGCGCATTCGTACAGTCGTAATTGCACTATTAGCAGCAACAAGCCAACTACCGAGACGATGGTGGCTGCGTTATCTGATAGCTCGTGATCTTAATTGATCACACGTTTGTAGCCGACGATTTCTGCACGTCCATCAAAGACTCTGCCTTAAAATATGAGTGGAGACTGACCCTGGGCATGGGACGATTCCTGAATGGTTCTGTGTTCAGAAGCATGTATGTACTAAGCGGGTTATATTCCTAAGTCCAGCTGTCATTTTTCAATTTAAAGAATATACTATTTACTATTAGTTATGCGTCATGCATGAATATACAACGGGCCTTTTGTTCCAATATTTGATTTGCACACTATATACTGCAACGATACTAGCGCTTCAAACTTTTAAAGTCTGATAATTATAAATAAAGCGTAACTATCACCATTTATACTAGAACTTAGAGTGATATATTTTAGAGATTTCCTTGAAATTAATAATTCCATATCCAGATAACTTAGATTTAATTTCGTAAGACAGCTTGAAGGTATATAATAATTGATTTTATATTTGTTCGATTCAAAGAAAACATTTATTTTGAAACGAAATAAATTTATAGTAAACACACGGGAAATGCTAATCCTAGACTTTTGTAGCATTGCTAAAATTAAGTAAAGGAATAAAATAATAATAATAATTTTGTTTCAGTAATCGATAAACATTGATAATATTTTTAGTAAAAATAAATTAAAATGTAAACTAGCTCTTCATTGTATCAAATGTTTTCATGCTAAATTTATCGTGGATATTTAATGGTTGATACTTAAATTTTTATGACTGAAAATGAGTCTTGTTAGTAGTGGCCCTCATAAAAATAGTGGTAATATTACAAATGCAGGTCTACGACAAGGAAAAGCTCGTAAAGAAACATTATTGATAGATTCAGGTAGGACGTTTGTGGTTTGGTGCTTATTCATTTGGCTAGTCTGTATTATAATATGTAATATTTCCAAGCAAATACAGAACACATAAACTACACTTTTTTACTCTTTATTACCCATGTATTCGAATTTTTTCTGGTGTTGTAGCAATTATTACTAGGGATGAAACCTAAAAATCCCACCTTTAAGGCGATTTTTTCTATCGAAAAAACGAGACAATTACAAAGTTCTTACTTGTATTCAACTCACCAAAATGCAGGGAATTAATGATAGTAAATTCAATATTATTAAAACATTTGTTAAGCTATAAGTTATTGCACAATTCAAAACCAAACTCATCAATTTATATAGGAACAAATCTTGTTGAAAGGTTTAAAATAGCATTACCAAAGCTTAATGTAGCCTATATTTTAGAGCCTATAAAGGAATTTAAGTCACAGTACCCTGTGTTATTTTTTTTTAGCAATTGATTGGTTGATAAAATAATTCATAAAGTAGACTGTATCTGTAAGTACACTTCCTCTAAACTCAACCTTCCTCATTTTAAACCTATTGTACTAATGAAGTACATAAGAGTGTAACCTGAATGGGTAGTAAGATGCCGTGTTTTTTTTTAAAAATCTCTAGATGTAATAACATCTAATCCACCCAACATTGTATTTTAATTAAACTTTCATACACTTGGGATAATAGGTTAAACTTGTTAGTTTTTTTTACCAAGCTTGTTGAAAACTAGTAAAAGATTATTTTTATGCTTAAATATAATAAGTTAGGTGTTTAAGTGTATTTGGGTTTTATAAGTTGGTGATTCTGTAACTATATCAATCCCTTTTTTGTTGCACAGCTACCTAATATAGATTTTGTAAGAGGGTTAAATAAAGCCATTGGTGAGAGTTTGACTAATATTATTTCACTAAATTACCTACTATTTGTGTTTGGTAAAGGGAATAAATAAAATATCACATTTGTAAGATTTGAGTTTACAACGGTGAATAGCAAGATGTTCAAGGTGTGGTTGCTGTAGACTTTTGTCTCTCGCGAAACCCTGTGAAAATTAGTGTTGATCAAATATTGTCTTGATCATTAATTAAATAGTCTCATTATATGAACAGTTGACTTTTCTGTCTTTTATGTAATTAATAATGCTGCAATGCAAGGTTTTTTCTTTTGGTAAAAATATTGATTATCAAAAGTATGGTAACCACAAATGTTGTTGATCTGAGCCAATTAATGCACATTGATCTTCTTCAACAAGCACACTTTACTCTCTTGTAAATGGTAAACTATACTTTCCAAACGGAAACTCTCTTGCTTATCCACCAATGATTTACATCTAGCAAACTCACACATGGCTCCATTAGAACTGAATTGAAAACTTAGAGGTCTGGGTGGACGCACCCACCGGAAGTCAAATAGGTATTAAAATAAAGTAATTATATTTTAAGGCTTAATAATGTATACCTACATATATTATTAGGTGGCCTACCTTTCCAACCTAGCTTAAATTACTCTAATCTAACCGTCATTGCAGTAAATACCCAGCTGCTTGATCTAACCTTGCTATGGTTACATTCACTAATGAATTAGAATTTCAATTAATTTTCAGGCAGGCAGTAATGATTATGAATTCATTTTTGAAAAAAGGGTTTGCTTGTCTGTCAATCTTTTCCCAATTTCATTAGTCTCCTGGCTATGGTACATTCAACTTGTGAAAGTGCTAAGAAATTGCCGTCATCTTTTAAAATATTTTCATCATGTTTCTCAGATGAAGAAACGTGCTTCTTAGCAAAGTTAAGAAGAGTTTTGGCCAATTTCATTAATTTAGAGTGAATGAGTCCGACACCTTAAAAAGCCAGGTCTGTAGCATGTCTGTCTTCTGCTAAAAGTCCCAGGTTCAATTCCTTGCATGTCCAAAAAATGTATCATTGAAAAAAGGTGGGTTTCCCCTTTCATAGTGATTAATTAACGAACAAGGACTGGATGTTGTGTTGGTTCTAAATTTAAGTTATCTAGTTTATTATAAGTCATGTTCTGATGTAATAGTTTGGTTCAGAGCGTGAATTTTAAATATCGAAATAAATTAAATGCAATCAAATCTGGGCCTAGAAGAAAAATAAATATTGAATATTAAATTTTAGATTATTTCTTCAATCAATGAAAAAAATTAGGGAAAACATTACTTTTATCAACTTGAGAAAAAAAAACATTCTTAATGATTTGTTCAAAAAAAAGTTACTATTAGTTGAAAAAATGACCTGTTATGAAGAGCTCTGAACATACCATTTGACATGAGTGTAAATATTTGGGAACAATTTAATTTACAATAACAATATTAGAATTGAAATTAGTCTTTAAGTTGTTGACATCTCACCTGCTGTCAAGGAATGTAAGACTCAGAATATACAAAACTATTATTTTACCGGTTGTTCTCTCTGGTGTGAAACGTGGTCTCTTACCTTGGGGAAAAGAACAAATTTAGTACCGGTAGATATGTTGTAAAAAAGTAGCATAGGATGATATTTGATCCAAAAAGAGGTGAAGGTAGGCCTGCTGGGTTAGGGTGTAGTTTATATAATAATGAGATAGATACCCTGTAATCATCACAAGTCATTGCTAGGATAGTAAAGTCACACACTGTGAATGGGAGAATTTAGAACCATGTTCAGGATAATGACTGACCTACCCAATAGGAAGAGACCATTGGGAAGACTTAGGTGCAGATGGGAGGATAACATTAGAATGGACCTGAAAGAGATAAAGTGTAACGAGGTGGACTGGACAGAACTAGCTCAAGATAGAGATAGTGTGTAATGAGGTGGACTGGATAGAACTTAGCTCAAGATAGAGATAGGGTGTAATGAGGTGGACTGGATAGAACTAGCTCAAGATAGAGATAGGGTGTAATGAGGTGAACTGGACAGAACTATCTCAAGATAGGGATAGGTGGCATACCTTACTAGGTGCGGTAATGAACTTTTGAGTTCCTGCTGCCATAGAGTATGTAAGTAAAACATCACTGTTAATAATATGTCTAGGTATACAAAATGTCAGCCCCATACATTACTTTACCTTAACAACCGTAAACAAAAAAGCATAAAATATTAAGTTGGTCCCTCATAACTTGTGAACTGTAATGATCTGAAATCATTGAATCACTATCACTTAAAATGATGAAACAAAATTATGATGGTCGAATTACGTTAAATACCTGGGGCGTGTAATATAGGAAAGTGGAAGGAACAGAAGAGGAATCAGTGAGAGAGGGAGGCAAGCAAAAGCTTTTTTTCGTAAGTCTAATTTGGAGCAGGGATGTGTCGAGGAAGCGTACTGGATGTACTTTGGACCAATGTTGGCGTGGGTAATGAATACCTGAGAAGTACGATAGGAGCTACAAGAATGGATATGATGAGAAATGAAAGGGTGAGAGGAATAATTGGGGAGGAACCAGTGCAGTACAGGATAGAAAAGGCACAACTAAGGGGGTATGGCCATATGAGGAGAATGTAGAAGATACTAAAGAAGATAGTGGATATTGAAATGGGGAGTAGGAGGCGAAGAGGGAGACCAAGGGATAGGTGGCTGAAGGAATTGCATCAAAGTGAGGAGACCACTAGGTAATTGTGGAAGAATAGATAGTGGGGAGAAAGAATACTTTGGGGAGGCTTATGATCTAATAATATTATTATTATTAATAATAATAATAATATTAGCACCGCGTCTTATTACCCGTTCGGGTTATACACTTTTTAAGTACTAATTACGCTAATGAATTAGGAATTGGGAAGGTTGAATTAGAGGGAGTGAACCCGCATTTGCGTGGAGGTAGAGTGGAAAACCACTTAGGAAAAACCAGCCCCAGTTCACCCGACCGAGATTCGAACCTCGATCTCCCCGTCCTCAGCAGTCGAGCTCAACACGACTAGCGCGTTAGCCAACTACGCCACCGAGGCGGGTCTTATGTTCTAAAAAGAGAACCGGCCAGTGGCAGGAAACTGTTCATGCTGATGCTGAAGATGATTAAATGATCTTCTATTAAGATAAAATTAACTTTACTAAACACTGTTTGAACTCTTCATTCATAATCATGTGCCCAAACCTCTCGTGGACCCTTTTACCACTCGTGGAGACAGCTAACGTCTGCACCCGTTGACACCACTACCGTTAATTAGAGGTTCAAGACACAACGAAGTGTTATTGAGGGGGCTTGCAAGGAGAAAGCACTTGAGATATCGACACTTGAATACTTATTTAAGGTTTTAACACAAACCCATGGTTGATCCTGGTACACAGTTAAACGTTAAACGGAAACCTCTTCTCCATGCCCGTGCGTGTGGGCAATTAAATACATCAACCAGTGAATCTCACAGTATAGACATAAATATAACGGGGTCGACAATCCCTTCAAGAACAAAGTAGTTTATACTCTTAAGAATTCACAACCCATAGCGCAACTATGCACATTTACATGCTCCCGTGCAATTAAACACATCACTACTGCCCTGACCGGGTTTGAGCCGACGTGCTCTAAGATAACCGCAAGACGAGAGTGGTCGATGAGGTCGAAGCTAAAACCTTCGAGCTCGTCGAGACCATGCGCAGATGTCTGCACAGTAACAAAAGAATAGCACACACACCATATTCTTTCAAGAGGAAGGCAATAAATTGTGAATATAGCTCAAAAAACAACTCGCTGCTTAATCCATACTCCCTAACTTTCTCCACACTTCCTTATCCTTGCATACTCCCTTCAACATCCATACACCGAGTCATACATGCTCTTTTATTATTAAAACTCTTAATGTTTCTCTTTTTCACACATTGGTCTTCAACATTTAGCCATGTCTTACATGGCCTACCCCTTCCTTTTGATCCACACACACTACCTTCATATGTTTGATCCGTCACTTGATCTCCTCTCATCCTCTCAACACACCCAAACCAATGTAAGACACTTCTTTAACGTTGCCCTATTGGATTCCCTTTCAAACTGCACTCCTTCAGCTCCCATTCATTACTGACTAAGTGTTGGTGGTTTTGTATTCACATTAGTTGGCAATTTGTGTTTATTTATCAAATAAAACTTATATATAGGTAATGTTCAAAACATCTATTTGATTTGATCTTACATTTACATACTAAATATTCGGTAAAGTCTTGTGGGTTACTTCAAAATCCATAAATGTGATTATTTGCATTCTCATCATATAAAACAGTAGGAGTGTGAACTAGTATGTTTATTTATTATATATACTTTTGTGCAGGGTTACCATACATCCTCTTATCCCTGGACATGTCCTCTTTTTAAGTTGTAAAATAAATGTCTGGGGGAGTTTTTTAAAATTGCAAAATTGTTCCTGGTTTTTGACCAGTGATGTTGCCAAGAAAAAGAAAAAAATGGTTAAGTAATTAAATAATATTTAAGATTAAATTATTCTATCATTTGGTCAATTTAAAAATGGTTTCATCGTCTCTAGGTATATCCAATTGTTTTCTGAAAATAGCAAATTATTAATATGCAAATATATGACCAAAGTCAGGACTTTTTTCGAGGTGGTAATTGGAAAAAAAGAAAGAACAAGGTTGTTTGCTGAATTAACTAAGGGTGTTTTAAATGAGCGGTATAACTTTAAGCAAACATCAGGTAAACAATTTAATAGTTATTATATAATGCATATTCCTCAACTTTGGAAGAAAAAAAAATACAAATTGATCTAAACAATTATTTTCATTTGCCTTACTCTCTTATTCCTAAGAAACCATAATATTTTTGTATCAATTTGAAAAGTGTCCTCTTTTTTTTCCTAAAAAATATGGCAACCCTACTTTTGTAAACCAGACACCTTCAACCGCTTGCCAACTTCATTAGCCACTTATCCATCTTGACCTATACAGAAAAGTTAAAAATAGACACTTCAATCACTTCCATTTCTGAAACAAATTTAAAAAAATCCAAACAAATTCTATTTAAACTCTCGAAACTCTGAGCGCAAACAAACACTGTACCTCACTTTGCTTACAAGGCATGGAGGAGTGTGACAGTGCCCACTTTTAATAACTGCTTCCGCATATTGGTTTAGGCACTGGGCATGTGTGTGTGTGTGTGTGACTACTTTGGATACAGAATATGAAAGGTCACTCAAGGAACTGCTACAATTCATCAATAACAATTCTTTTGAAAATATAAACCTTATCACTATGAACTATGAAGTTTTTTATTTATTTTTAGCACTGAATTTTACCCGTTCGGTCAATACACTTATACACTAATTACAATAATGTGTTAGGGATGATAAATACTAGACTATTAAGACAATGTTTCGACATTTACATAAAGGGAGAGTGGAAAACCATTAAGTAAAAACCACCATCCGACCAAGCTTCAAACCTTGAACTTTCTGTCATCAGCAGTCAAAAATTTAATAAATTAATAGAATAAAACCAAAACCACCTCCCATATAGTAGAAAATTGAAATATATACAAACATGTAGATGAACAAACTTAAATAGCCATAAGAGTCTGAACAAATATCATTTCAAAACAAGGGCGAGTGGATTGGAGGAAGAGAAGGGGGTGGGGAGGTGGGGGTTGGAAAGTGGGGATGGAGATTTCCTAAATCTAAAAAACTAGACTTTTTGGTGTGGTAGAAAATTGAAATTGATCAGGAAGGTGGATGGACTACCCCAGATACCCAACTAGAAAACTATGAAAGTTTTTTTAAATTTCCTATTAAGATTTAAAGACTTGCATAGGAGGAGGACTTTTATTGCTAAATAACACACTAAAAACACTTCTGGGTGTAGTACAAATTTTGAATATTTGCAATCAAGTACTACAGAGTTCCTACGCATAGTGGAAAAGCTGGAATTTTAAAATATTTCTTCCAGGCCTGGAAATGGGGTGAGTCCCTTTACATTTTTTTTATCAAGCTACTGAATCATTCATTAATATAAAACTAGGTCGTATTATTGTCATTTTATAAATCTTATTTTTGTTCTGTAATTTACATAACATAAACTAATATCAAGAACAAACACAACCTCAAGCCCCTGACCATCAATTCATCACTGTGAAAGGGGAAACTCACATTTCACCAGTAGTTATTTGCAAGTGGGTTTATGTTATGTTTTAATCATTTGAACAACTTGTTGCGTCATGGAATACAGTAAAAACAACCAGTGTGGAAAGCTGAATGTGTAGGAGTTAGGAGCCTGCATTAAATAAAAAATATGTGTAATGATGTGTATTTTGTTTGCCATGATTACTTTATACACTTATCCTTGAGGAATTGTAGAAACTCCATGAAATGTCCTGGAAAAAGTTTCATGATTTTGTGTAGAAACCCTCTTACAAAAACCACCCCAAATAATCTTAAAATAATAAAAGATTTTGATTGAATATTGGATCCAAGAAATAGGGGGCTCAAAATTTCACAAACTTTTAGAGAAAACAATTTTTTGTTATAGTAGAAAATTGAAATTGGGTTGGTAATTGCAGAGACCAATCTCTCTCTCGTTAACAACTCTATTCAATTTGTTTTACTGATTTTCCAGTATATTTTTATAACAATGACTATAATTTATTTTTTCATATATTATAGTCACTCTTAGGCAAATATTGAATTTCATATCAATGGCGTTAATTTGTGCACTCAGTTTATGGGCTGATTAATGTTTTGTTTCAAAGATGGTTTTTAAAATCTATTGGTTGACATTTGGCTTGGGACTGTCATGGTTATCATAATATTGTAATAGAAGAAATTATATAAAGAGTGCAGCTGGTTGGTGAACATCCTAATTCTATATAGTTTTGATATTTGAATGTTTGCATGAGTTATTGTAAAACTTCCTAAACATCCTATACCTCTAAAATTTTGAATTTTGAGAGGTCATAAATTAATGTTCTCTAGAAAAGGCCAACAAATCAAAATTTAACATGGCGGATTCAAAATAGCGGATCAAATTAGACCAGAAACGTTAAAAATGACTCATCCCTTTTCCAATTTATAAACTCTGACTATGTAATATCTATTTATGTTAATGCTTTAACAACCAAAGATTTATGCTGTCACTTTAATTTATTTTTTAATAGCACCAACAGGCAATTGTTCAAAGTATTGTGTTTTAATAGAGAAGTTATAACTTGATCTTCAAAATAAATTTCAACGTTCAGATTATATCTCTATTTTGACATTATGTATTAGTCAACCTAATTTTCGCATTTTGTAACTTAATTTAAACCAATTCATATTTGAACATAAATTAAGATTGTTTATTTGCCCTTGGTTAGTTTTATGTACTAAAAATAACAAAACTACTTTATATATTCCCTGTGTGAAGAATGGACATGCCAGCTAGTAATGAATATAAGCTATTTCTCCTCCACAAGATGAGTGCATGTCAGAATGGGGACCATTCTTGATGGGTTCTTATCTCAGATGAACATCATTTATATCGCTGTGTCTGATTGTATTCAATATAAAAGAGCGTAAATAATATGCATTTTTATTTTTAACTTTGCATACAAAAGTTGAAAGATTTTTTTTTTCTAAAACCTGTAAAAGTGTCAAACGCATCGGAAAAACTCTATTACTTTCCAAGAGCTTTATGTAAACATATGCACTTTGAGTAGTGTATTACATTAAGACCAATATTTTGTTTCAGTTACACATATTACTGAAGAAGCTTTGGTCAAGAAAGGCTTTGTGTCACCAGATGATGTCTTGCGCCTGCCAAGAATAACAGAAAGTGGGTAAAACATTAACTCATTTTTTGGTCATTATTTTACCTAGCTCAAGCCTTATTTTATACTGCTCTTATCTGGTCAGTTTAGTAAAGGCTATTATATAATTAATTTGACAAAATTGATGCTTTTTCATCTTAAGAAAAGTTTCAGTAACTTGTACTAAGTTAGGTCACTGCTATTACCCATTTACAAATGTCAATTAATGCTTGGAAAATTTGTCAACTTGATTTAAAAAAATGCTCAAATAGATTTATTAAAGTAAAACATTTATGTACCATAATTACATATTTATCCCCCAAACCTATAGCATTGTAGGCCCCATTCCAATAGAATACAACCAAAAATTGCTGATTGACCATCTCAAATGTTTAAAACATTTAAATCTACCCAAACCAGTAACCGAAACCGAAAGTCGTTTTTAATTTCTTAACCAAAAATTGCAACTATCAAAAAAATTAAATTACAAAATTTTCTACTGAAAACAGAAAAAGGGTTTACATAATTATAGCGCAATTTGCTAGCTTACTTTATTGCGGTGTAAATTTATTACATTCACATAGGCATAATATAAATACCAATTTTATGACAAATTATGTCTCTCACTTTTCCTTTCTATGCAAACATTTGTGGTAACTTCATGAAGAAAAGTGAAATAAATTCAAAGTGTGTAACTTCAAAGTGAGCTTTAGTAAATGTTTATAAGTAAAAAGTCAACGAAAAGGGTGCTGTTGTTTTCTGTTTACTTGAATAAGAAGTTGAAATTGTGTGGTAACCTTCAACAGTGCAATGCGCATGTCATCTTTGACATACAATATATTTTTATTTTTTGTTTTGATGACACCAAGTGATGAATTCCCTACCTGTTGAAGAAATAGTAAATTTTGTAATTGAATCCAGGCTTTGATCTACAATTTGTAGTTTTTTGTCTTCGGTTCACGGACCCCCTGAAGACTGTCCATGGACCCCAGTTTAAGAGTCTGACCTAAACCATTTTAAAATTTCAAACTAAGAGCATTTTCAAATATACAAAGAATTGGTTTTTTTTTTAAGTTTCAAAAAATATGTAGGTGTCAACCACTAAGCAATGTTTGAATGTTTTTTTTTGATTTACAAAACTCGAGTGGATGCACATGCTATAAAGTGCTGGCTTATCGTACATAATGTATTGAACTAGAAAGGTTGAAAGAGAATGTTGACCATTCATAACAATATTTGATCTAGTCAGTCAGGAAAGGGGCCCTAGCGGGCTATAAGAATAAGCCTTTTATTTTCTGACATCAGGGCTGTCAAAACTCCATCGATATCACAGGCAGTTAAGCTGCCAGACTCCGCACCATATCAGACTGCATCTTCGAGTCATCAGTAGCTCTTGTACTTAGAGGGCATCCATTGAGAACAGCGTCCCGAGATTGAGTTTTGTAGGGTTCAGGCGCAGTGTCAGTCAATTCCATTGGTCTAAGTTTCCACGAGTTAAGCAAGTTCTTCCATGAGCGTGAGCGTCCATTCTCTCTATTTCTTTATCTTTCATTTAACATCACAGTTTGTATTCTATTTTAGTAACCTAGGGATGTGAAAAAAGTATCAATACTTTACTAATATCGATATTTTTCTTTCGATACTAGTAATTTTTTTACTCGATACTTTTTTTCTGATACTTTTACTGATATTAGTACTCACACTCCAGTATCGGATCGATATCGAAAGAAACTTTTTTGTTAGCTTCACTCATTATTATTATTATTACTAAGTGTCTTGTCTTATGATTGGTCCATTCCTTTTGTCAGTGAACTTAGACCTCCAATACGCCCTGTCCTCTGCCTCTTCACCTCCCGGAATTTTCTTCTTTCTTTCAAGCCATCTAGTATTTGAATCTTCCTCCTTCCTAAGCTCCTCTTTCCCTCAACCTTTCCTTCTATGATGTCATGCAGAAGACAGTTCCTCCTAAGGATGCCTCAGATCCACTTAGCTTTGTAATGCAGAATCGCATCCAAAATGTTTCTCTTCTCACCCACTTTTCTTTGGACTTCACTGACCATCTGATCTTCTCAAGTCTTCTCCAGCACCACATTTCAAAGCTCTCCGAGTATATGTTTTCCATCTCCCTATGATTCAAAGTTTTGTCTCCATCTTCCCTCATGCTGGGACTGAATGTCTACTAGGGTGGACTGTGGCAGAAGAACAAATTCTCAATTCACACTCATTTTCTGTATGACAAGCAAGAAGCAACTCTAGCATTCAATCTCTTTTAGCTCATCATAATTCATAGCTGTCCTTTCATATTTGTTTATCATACAACCTGATGCCTGCTACAGGGTGAGTGGCAACCAGTCTACTACCCCTTCCTTTATGCACAGTCATCACAAACTAAACAAAATAAGCTTTTGTACTCAAATCAAGGGTGCCCCAAGCAGACGAAGCTGAAAAGTTAATTTACGTTTTGATAACGATACTTACTGCTATCAATACTTTTCTTGCGTTACTTTTAATGAGTACAGTATCAATACTTTTCAAGCTATCTTGACAAATCAAGCCCATGGGGAGTAGGTTGTAACAAATAAAGTCAGAAGCAGAATTTTTGGGTTTTAACACAAAAAATTAAAAGAAACAACTGATGGGCAACCGCAACGACCTTGACAAGCTTTGTAAGATGTGGACTCAACATCCAGGATCAAGAGAAGGAGGTCCAAACCAGCAGCAGTGCACCACCAGTTGCAGAGGAAAGCGGTGGAGAACTACAAGGTAGGAATTCTTAGACACAATTTAGTCAAAGTTGTGGGGGTAAAGGTCAAACTACAGACTGCTATTGATCAGTTAGCAAGGGGTCAAGAGAAGGTTAAAACAGAAAAAGATAATTTGAGAGCTTTTAAGAAGAATAGGATTGATATTGAACCTATACCACCTGTTAAAAATTTTTCACTTATGCCGACCATTCTAATGTTCTTCAGTAGACCAGAAGATAAAATTTTGGTGTTTTTCAAGAAAATAGGTCAAGCCTCTGTAATATCAAATTGGGTTGATTTAGAACTACAGGCTGTAACTAAATTACGTTTGAGCGGAGAAGCATTAATATCTGTGATTTCTGATACAAGTTGCATAGAAACTAACAATTTTGAGAAATTGGATCAAACCTTAATAAATTGATTCAGAAGGAAACAGAGGAGCTATTTTTTCAGAGAAAAACTAACCAAAATTAAACACCTGCAGTAGAGAGTGTAGTGTTTTGTGGACAGAATTAAGAAGATTAACATTAAACACATGAACTAAGCGAGGATCTGCTCTTGAACGAAGTAACTAGATTTGAGACTGACCAAAGAGCCATAGACTCTTTTTGAATGGTCTTTTCAGTGAAGTAGAGATAATCATGAAGTTAGCAAAGCCTAAAACCTTTAAGGAAGCAGTAGAAACAGAAATATACGTGATTGAAGCGGATCATCGACCTAGAGACAGAGGAGAGATTACACACAGAAAGATATTTACAACAGAAAAGGCAAAATGTTGTTTAAGTTGTAAGAAAAAAAAGGTCACGTAATGAGGGATTGTAGATCGTTGGAGCCACGAACTACGGTCCTCAGCAAAAATTGTCGCCTCAGTGTCAGTAGATAAGGATGGAGCTACGAGGGAGCTAGTGCTAGCAGATACTTATTGAGAGAAAGAATATCTTTTTTAGGGGACAGTGGCGCACAAATTTCAGTTATGTAGCGGAAAAGTGTGAAATTCCAAACCACACTTCAAGGTTTTGGGTTTATCGGGTCACAAGATGCAGAACTTGGGAGATGTAGAAATGGAGTTAGAGATAGGGAGAAGAGCCTATCAGGTTGTACTTCAAGTTATGGAATGTCAGACCGACACAAATTACTATGGCATACTTGACCTTGACTTCTTGACTAATTTCTCAGCAATAATAAATCAGGGTGTCTACTGGGTCACGAAAGTCATGAAAAAGTCACGAATTTTTAATATTTTGGTCATAAAGTCACGAAAATAATTTTAGTTTGAATTTCCTGCACATCGTAACAACGCGAATGCTTCAAAGATAGCGCTATCCACTACACGTGATGGCACGCGCCAGTAGGAAGTTGCCTAATTGTTTTGTTTGTGATTCCAACGTCAAGGTTAACTTTCGCCATCTTGTATTAAATATTAATTTGGCGTGCTACTTGTCTCGTGGTGTGTGTGAGTACATTATGCTGTGTGTGTCTACAAATAATGGTTTTCGAGTGAATGAATTGGAATTCAGGGTTTGTAGATGATACGGGAAAATACCAGGACATTTTCTACAGAAACCGGGTGTTCATCTGTGTTGTGGATCTGGATCAAGCTGTTGGCGGAAATTATCGATTTTTTACGCTTTCAGTGATCCGACTGCAATTTGAAGGTGGTGTAAAATGTATATTATAATTTCAAATTAATGTTGGCAGCAAATAGCAATAGTTTTCGCAGTTAAATATGGCATATTTTTTTATAAAATAATATTATTAGTCTTAATATTTAATCCTTGACGTAATTCATTTAATTTTAAAAACCATTCATTCAAAACAGTTGAAATTTACCAATTTTTAAAATATTAGGCCTAAATTATTTTTTAATCGTGTGTTGCGAAAAAAAATCCATAATTTTTTTGGGGGGCATTCAAAGATTTTATGTGTGAAGTTTAGGCTAATCTGTTAAAAGATGCCTGGTAAATGTTTGTTCAAAGAGTTTTGGCTGACTGTTGAAGAAAATAAATACTCAAAGTGGTTGCGCCCTGTAGAAGATGACCAGTGTAAGGCTTATTGTGCATTTTATAAATCGAAATTTGATATAAGCCACTGTGGGTTGAATGGAGTGAAAATTCATGGAAAAGGTAAGAAGCATTTGGAACTAGCCTCTGCCCTACTCCAAGGTGTTTTTTATTATAATATCTAGGCCCGATGTACAATGTAATGTTCAACCGTTTACCGAAGGAATTTTTTTTTGCACCGCGTCTTACTGACCGTTTGGGCTATACACCCCCGAAGGTATTTTGTGGTCAAAAAAGGTCACCAAAAAGTTAACGAATTTTTGTTCCTCTAACTGAGTAGACACCCTGTAAATGTATTAAAGCAGACGCTATGATTAAGAGATGTTACTCATAACCTAAATGAAGCCTCTGATAAGGAGACTGTAAGAACAAATGTAGCTATAAATCAGGGAGTAATTAACCCTGTCTGTGCTATGGAAGCTGTTTGTGTCCCTATATATTTGACTGTTGGTGAGAGTCTGTATTCAGGTATGAGTAAGACTGTAGAGGTGAGTAGAGTTGTCAGAGAAGATTAAGGTTAGAAGTTGTATTTATTTAGTCAAACCTTTGTTTACGGACGACCTTTTAAACGATCAACAGGTTTACATCCAGTTTTGAATTGACTATAGAGCCCTTAATAAAGCCACAACACCAGATATCTACCCTTTACCAAATATAGAAGAGACCATCGATAAATTTGGAGAATGTCTATGTTTTTCACTGTTTTGGATCAAACTAGTGGTTACCATGCTATAGCGATTAATAAGGATCAGGCCAAGACATCTTTTATTAGACCACCCGGGGTCTACAAATATTTTAGACCTCCTTTTGACCTTCAGAATGCATCGGCCATGTTTCAACCATCACGGGATGGTGTTTTAAGATATCTTAGCCCAACAAAAGCACTCACTATTTAGATGACATATTTGTGTTTTCAATAGATTTTAAGTCACATTTAGTGCACTTAGAAAACGTGGTAAGACTATAAAGGGCAAAACTATCAATTATTCAGCTAAACATAGGCCAGGAATTGAGCATGGCAATGCGGCCGGCTTATTCTGGAAGGTAAGAGGCGCTATTTTGGATATTAATGACAATTTTAAGCTGAGCCAGGAAACTGACTTGATTGTAAAAAGTGGAGGGGCCAACCCTAATTTACAACAATGGACGGAATGGTGTGCAGGGAACCTAAGCAAACCTTAGTGCTAGGAGTACTAGGGGGAAATAGAAAATATTTTGTGGGAGAACAACGATTATATGTTATCAGGACATGCCGGGAGATGATCTACCAACCATAGGACTGCAGTAATATTGGTGGCCTTCAAGATGTCACGATGTGGATAGTTACATAGCTAGTTGTGACAACTGCAGAAAGAGATCTTTGAAGGGAATAACTAAACCGAAAGTAACTCACCATTTTGAGAGGATTGGAGTGGATGTTTTCAGTCCCCTACCGAAGTCATTCGACGGGAACAAGTAAATTTTTACCATTTTAGACAATTTTTCAAGATACTTGGTAATGATACCCATTCCAGATCAAAAAGCAGAGACACTTGTTCGGGTGTTAATTTTCAAATGGATATATAAGTTTAGTGTTATGACAAACCAAGGGACTAATTTTATGTCGAATTTGATGACGCAGTAATGCAAGTTGTTAAAAAGGGGATGAGTTAAACTCAAGTCCAGCACACCCACAATGTAGTAGTAGAACATAGAGAGTACATCACACCATAAGTAGAATGCTGTCAAATCTTGTCAATGCGAGTCAGGACTATTTGGACATCTATTTACCTTTTGTGGTGACTGCATATAATACACAGGCACATTTGAGCATTAAGGTGTCACCATACGAAGTGATCTACTTGAAGTAGATGTTTACGCCGATCACACATGTGCATGTGGCTTCGCTCACAGAGTACGGGCATGAAGTTTGTAGTGCACCTTGTGATAGGGTGCTTGCTCTCTTTATGGTCACCAGGAGTTCTGCCTCTTGGTTTATTAAGTGTCTTGGGTGGAGCTGCATTGAAAAGCCTCTGACTTAAATGTGCGGTAGCTAGATGGTTTCATTTGTTGGGTGGATACGGCGTCACAATTTGCTAGTGTCTATTCATTCTTTAATTCACCATTTGTTAATTTGGATCCAAGGTGAGGTTAATCTATTTAGAATCCCAAGAGTTGGAGGGTCGTATATGATAATCTCCTTTATTATTTTTGTGTCCGCCCATTCTCACTATTGGTCATTATTTTATCACACAAACCTAATATCTATAATATAGAGCATCCCCTTCAAATTAGCAATTTTTAATAGTCTAATTCCCAATTACGCTTAACTGAATTTAGTCTTTATTAAAGTTCTCTCAATAAATGTTGCAGTCTAGCATTACTCTTTTCTTTTCTAAAAATTTTTGTTATCATTTTTGCAGTTTAAAATCTTTTTTATTCGCTTCCGTGACCACATGGTCTAAGGTGCTACTATCGAAATGAACGAGACTGCCGATGATGGGGAGATTGTGGTTCGATCCTGGTCGGGTGGTCTAAGTGTGTTTTTTCATAAATAGTTTCCTACTCTATCCATGAAAATGGGGATACACTTTCTCTAAATCCAACCTTCCTCATCCCTAACCCATTAGCATAACCGGTACATAAGTGTATAACCCAATTGGGTAGTAAGATGCGGTGCTAAATATATATATATATATATTTTCCAGTTCCTTGGCCTTTTTTAAATAGCTATTTTCTTCAAATTTATTTTCTTTAATCCTACACCCAGGTGTTTTCTTTTTTCCTCCAATATAATAGTTTGTACACTATTGAAGGACGAACCAGATGCTCAACTTTTACATTCACTTAAATTGTAAATGAAGATATTTAGTAGGCTCAGGAATAAACTAGGTCTACTAAGCTTATATAGGAACCGGTAATGTTGATACAGCAGGCCTTGTCACAGTTTGTTTTGAAGTTTATGAAAGGGGTTCAGGTGAATTCTGCATCAGAGACAGAAGTCTCATTTGTGTCGAGGTGGAGGAGGTGCTGTTTGAGAAGGATTTGATGACAATCGGGTCAAGGATGTATTGAAATTCAAGTCGCTGAAAATGTTACAGTGTAGCAGATAAATCAGATATTAATATTCACGTAGAAAACATTGCCATCCAGTTGCCACAACATAAACTAAACCAAGAAACATTTCAAAGTTAGACAATTTAAAATGGTGTAAACATTACCACCTATTGGCGACTAATAAACCCAATTGATAATTTGACTGGTCAGTTGTATGTGTCATCATCTAGAGCTCATGTCGACCAGACAGTTATAAATGTACATATTCAAACATTGGCAACTTTGTACCACACAAATAGTTGCGCCGTTCAACAGCGATTCCTTAAATATATTATGACTAGAAATTTAATTCCTCAAAAAGAAAGGATAACAAGTGCTGAATGCAATATATATAACGATTTAATTTGCTAAATAATTTCCTCAAAATGGAAAATTAGTTCAACACATCTGGCGTGTAGCGGATGCTAAAATATTTAGAATACAAATAAATAGTAAGTCGTAAACGACGCCACCATCTTGTAAGCAACAGAGACAGTTATATTAAATGATATCAAAAGATATGTTCCGTGAAGTGAGAAAGCAGAGTTCTACTAGAAACTCAGGGGAAGGAATTTCCCTTAAGAAATTATAACAAATTGTAATAATAAACGGTTTTGTTTGCCAACCGTACAAGAACTAGAAAAAATGACATCATTTGCCACAGAAAAGTTATATGCAGGGAATTTGCAAAAATTGACAATTATGAAAAGATTGAGTAATATAAAACTGAAATGGAATTTAGAAGACGGCGTCGCTCACCTTATCCAAACTACAGTAGCCCCATGGCTTCTTTGGTGCTGACTGACAGCTCACAGCCGACTTTTGACAGTCAACATTTAGGTATTTACCTAAGTTTTGACTGTCAGACAGTGACAGCTGCTAAACACATGTTTTTCCAGATCATATGGCTCGGCGTAGGGATACATAATTTGGTCTGGTAACTTTTCAAAGCCGTCAGCTATCAGCTGTTAGCTGTCAGTCAGCACCAAAGAAGCCATGGGGCTACTGTAGTAATGTTATGAGTGATATCCCTAGAAAATCCTAACATTATATGCCCTGCAGCACGATCACATGCTCTCAAAGAGTGGATCACCCTAGGAGGGGAAAAGGGGGATAAGAGTCAGCAGCATGGAATGCACTTTAACCGTTGAGGCGCCGTCTCCGGCAAGTACCAGAACTTTCCTGAAGGCACGGGAACAGGGCGGAGGAAAGCTCATGGAACAGCCACTTCTTCTATCTGCCATTTTGGTGGGCGTGACCTTCCTGTCCGCCTCTTGGCTCAGTTTGGTTTTGGTGTGCGGACGATGAAGTAGGGGGATGATCATGTTAACAGCGAGGCGAGTCTACTGGGCTGGAGGGTGAGTTATGTAATCCATACAGTTATGTTGTAACTCCATTACATTATGGTGGTTTACCAAAGGAACTATAATTACAATCTTAATTTTAAATCATTTATATTAAGGATAAGCCCCTTGGTCTAGTGGTCAGCTCCCGTGGCTACTGATCTAGAGGTCCCAGACTCAACTCCTGGTGGTATCATAGGTATTTTATCGAAAGGGGAACTGTCTTTATGTTCAACATGGTCTGTTTAGTAAGACTTAAGCTAGGCTTAATATTTCCACTGTCTGTACACTTTCATAACAACCATCATCACATCATATCATTACAGGTATGACTTGTAGACAACCTCCAAGGTTTACCTTAAGCAGGATACTGTTCCCACAGAGCTGTTAAAAGTCTACATAAACGGCGACCGAACTAGATACTCTTATCTCTCATAGGAAAATATGCCATAAGCAAAAATAAAATCTATTGACTAGATAGAGTATATGTATCTCTGAGATTGTTTTCTTAAAAACAGGTTTAATCAACTAATAGTAGCCAGGCGGTTCCTGGTATGAGTGTATTAAGAAAACATTGTTTGGCGGAATGGAGATCAGGCCCCTACCCTCCCTCCTTAAATTTGCTCCTAAATGAGTAAGACTATGAAGAGTAAACACACTAATATTGTCAAGCAATGGGGCACACTTTATCATATTCTCATATATAGTTTTAGGCCCTATGCTTCTTGATCTTTCTTGTCGATTTCAAAGGGTTGTAACTTATGCCCTGACCCCCATCCAGTGGGCTGGGTCTGTCAGGATAGATTGCGGGAGGGGTTAGGTCACGAAGAGGTAGTTGTTTGGGTTTGAAGTAATACATAGGGTTACGAATTTTGGTTTAATAGAAGTACTAAGAAATATTACAAAATGTGGTGTTAAATTAAGTATAAAAGGAATGTAAGAGATTGGACGCTCGCTCATGTGGAAGAACTGGAGTGCTTCTAAAGACTTAGATTGATAGAATGACTAACACAGCTTGCGACCCCCTACAGAACTCGAACGCAGGACCTGGGGCTCTACGGTTGCCTTCTAAGCACAAGTGCTACCGATGACCCGAAGATATAGTGAGCTATGGTCTGCGACGGGAAGCGTAACTGCTTCCAAAATTGATAATAATGTAAGCCCCGATGACAACAAAATAAATACTTTAATAGCTCAATTTGGCCCCTTTACTACCCAACTAGAGCAAAATTGTTGTGAGTAGTCAGCATTCATCTTTAATATTTCTAACTCGCTACATCCTATTCGCTAAGCCAGTGCTTTCACTCACGTACATCTAAGAAAGTTATGTAATAAAAAAATACATTCCAACATTGTTCAGGGTTATGACACAAAACTATATTGAACAACAAAACCAAATTTTTACAAATACAAGATCTCTTAACTTCTTAGGAGATCTCACTTTTGGTGAAAAAAACACTTGTTGTTTGGAGGTGATACATATAATAATGTAAATCATCTGGGTGCATGCGTGAGTACTTGTCTCTTTTTTCTACATCAGCTATTGCCCTTAAGCTTTTAACTTCTATACACTAAGATAAAATTATATAAAAAACTGTCTTGTCATTCATAAACATTAGAGTTTCAGTGGTATTAATTAATAAAGAATCTTAAATGGTCAAACTACTAATAAATTCAAAATAGAAAGACCCAAACATGATATAATATTTTTATTTTAAGTTTTTATTTATATTTTCAGATTATTTATGCTCACCAGAAGCTAACATTTATGAAATTGACTTCACACGTTTCAAGATTCGTGATTTAGAAAGTGGAACCATCCTTTTTGAAATAGCGAAACCCCCTCCTTCAGGTAAAACATTTTTTTATAGTTAGTAAACTAGTTTTCAATTGCAAAAACAGAAGAAAAGAATAATTAAAAAGCATGTTTTTTTTAAATAATTCAAACATTAAATCATATTTTGGATCATCTTTTCTCTGCAAATCAATATTCTTCATAGTGAAAATTGTGAAAATGAAATATAGACCTCACTTTTCAGATGTTAATTCAAAGGACTATTAGGGACTGCAGTGTCAAATTATTACCCAGACGTTAAAAAGACAATCGGGGAAATGCAGTTCTTCTAACCATCACATTAAAGATCACATATTGACATACTTTTTTTTTTCTGGTTGGTCCATTAAATAATATTTTCTTCTAAGATAATGTGACTTAATGTATTGCTAAAATAAATTATTTATATTAACCTACCTGTGTATAAAAGTAAAATAATTAATATATGTGCCTGTGAAAAGTTAAAAAATTTAGATGCACCCTAGTTAACAAAGTTGGTGACCCCTGGCCTAGAGAGTATGAAATAAACACTTTCGTGGGAAAATAGTCCCGAGTAGATCCAATCAAGATTTAAATTCAAGTCGGATTCAGATCAAAGACTAACACGGTGGATCTGTCTGTCAATGACACATTAAAAAATGGAACATTATGTTTATGGTTTTCCACCCTAAAATGTTTAGCTTAAGTAAAAGTTTGCAATAAACGAATATAAAACCCTCGTCAGTTATCGCACGGTCTAACACTTTACTCTCGTATTAGCCTGGATTTCCTGTGACAGGGAGAGTGGGGTTTAAATCCTGATCAGTTGTCCAAAGGGTAATCTTTCATAAATGGTTTACCACTCTTTCTCCACACAAATTCAGATACAGTTCTTATAAAATTCTACCTTACTCATCCCTATTCCATTAGCATAATTAATGTGAGTGTATAATCCAAACAAGTACTAATGCACAGTGAAAAATTGAAAACATTGAAAACAAATTGGATTTTTACTCTGACAAATAAAACTGAGCTATGCATTGGCAATTCACTTTCTGAAATACTAAAAGAAAACATTTTAGGTCCTTGGGGGGGAAAATAAGTATTATATTAAATTTCCTTTTGACAGTATTGACAGACAAAAATAATAGCTAACCAAGATTGCCACACTTCTAGATACCTTCAGGCTTCGGCCAGCTTCATTGTCGAGTAATCTTATTGTTGTTCATATTGCAATAGTAAATTATTTAAAATTAAAATCTTTCAGTTCTTTATGACCCACCCTGCATAGGACCTAACTTTTTCTTTGAATATTCTGGTAGAACTAAAATCGTCAACCTTAAAGTCAATATATACCAAGTAAACAGTTTAATTTTCTCATTTTAAAAGTAAATTTTACCTTCTCAAAACAAAAATCCCCACATGAGAAAGGATTAGTCCACTGCAAGAAACAAATTTCCTTAGTTGACTAGGTTTATTTAATTGGTAAATATAAAACTTTGTTAGTATACATTAAAAGATAATGGCTATGGGTATTTTAACGATCAACCTTTTGAGCTCATAAGAAAATGAATAAATGTTCGTTGTTCATTTGCTATATCATGTCAATAACTTGCACTAGAATATACAATACAAGCATTCGTGAGTAGTAGTGCTGCTGTTATCAAGATACTAAATGGCTGGTATTAACTAGTAACTAACCTTGTATATTCTATGTTGAAATTAAACCAATAATTGAGCTGTGTTTTTTTTAATTCCAAAGATTATGATAAAATTTAAGTTATCTTAAGTTAACATAATACAAAGGCTTGTTCATTAAAATTAAAATATTACAAAATATTGTTTATAGAAACAAATATGCTAAATATTTAATTTGAAATCACTCTTTTTCCACACCTCTAATGAATTTATATAAAGATGTTAGGATGAAATGAGCTTAAAGAATAAGTTTGTGAGAATTTGCTTTGAGAGAGAGTGGAAAATCTCAAGCGTGAAAATTTATTGTGGAAAATAATCCCCAGTGCACTATAGCAATATTTGAACCAAATAAGAAAATTATTATTATCAAAGGAAGGCTCATCAGTCTAACAACCCACCAACCTACCTGAAAAACAAATTATGCATTGTCTTTAGTATATCTACAATATTGTTGATCAAATTATTGGTTTAATTTTCTTGGTTCTTGGGTTTTAGAAAAACATAAGTTTTTTCAATGGGTGAAAGGAGGAAAAAGAAATAAAAACTTTTGGTTCTGTAAACAACATTCAAATCATGCTAAGTACATATTGTTAAGAATTACATCATGTTCTTTTTATTACTACAATTTTAACATTGCTCTTTGGATTTTAATTTGAAATATGTTCTCCTTGGATTCAAATATATATTTTTCCTCTCTGATAGTTAAGACAAAAAAAACCAAATTAATACTATATTCAATAGTACATAGGTATAACCATTGTTCATGTAGATTAAGATGCCAGTCTCGCAATGTGTGTAAACATTTACAAAAAATATGCTCTAGGTATTTAATTGAATGCTTAAAATTTTAAATTCAAATCACTTGAGATGAACTATTAAATGAAAAGTCCTTCAAGCGTCTGCCAATGTTTAAATGGCTCACCATATTGAAAAACTATGTACATACATTGTTGGGGCTATGTTCAAAGAATATCCCAGCTGAATTTTGTTAAAATTGGTCCACACATTTGGCAATTATCGCGAAACGATCATACACATTTTCAAGCGTCTGCCATCTTTAAATGAATAACTAAATCTCAAACCTTGTACATGCACATGCATTGCTTGGCCTAGGTCCAAAGAAGGTGCTTGGCAAATGTTAAAATTAGTCCACTCATTTAACTGTTATCACAGAACAAAGATTCAAGACGAACGAACGAAATTTTGTATGAACAAGTTAAAACTGAGTACCTAAATAAAGGTTGCAGAACACTTCAGCAATTCCATGGTGTTCAGATCTGGAATCTACACTAAGGAAATTTGACATCCAAAATACATTCGCACAGATTCCTTATATATGAGAGCCTCAGATTTAATCCCCTGATTTAAAATCCAAAGAAAGATTTCCAAATTTTTACTTGTACTCTAGATACAAAGGTATTTTAACTTGAAATATGTTAATAATTTAGTAATTCTATAGTGAAGCTATTAAATTTGTAAGTGTTCTATCACTTCTCTGGCAGTGTGAAAAGTATGATTTGACCATCACCGGGTGTTTGGGGCTGGAAGGGGAAGGGGCTTAGTTTTCTTGCAGATTGATTGTACATTTCACTAAAACTGAAATTTGTCTAAGCTGTAGAAACTTCTTAATGGCAGTAAGACACATAGCACTAAAATAAACATTATATAATAGGTATACTATACATACCTCAAACCTAGCTCAATTTCAGATAAATAATCAGTAAAAACTTTCTAAATACAATGTTTAAATATTTTCTAAAAAAAAACTCTGTTTATTGTGGGGCTGTCTTTTTTTTTTAACTGATGACTCATCCAAACAAAACAGTTCTATTAACTATTGGTAATTCGTTTTTATGATAATTGCATATTGAACATGGCCTACTTATTACTTGGAAGGAGTGAAAATAAAATAAAATCCTCTCAATAAACATTTTGTCTAGCTACCTATGTATAAAAGGTGTGCAAACTATTTATGTAAACTTATTTTGTTTTCTAGACACAGAAGAAACTGACATTGAACTTGAACAGGAAGAAAGTGACCCAAACGCTGGCCGATTTGTCAGATATCAATTTACTCCTCAGTTCCTCAAACTTAAAACTGTTGGTGCCACGTAAGTTTGATTGGTAATCCTTATTCAGGTGAAGCTAGATAGGACAGGCCTACTGCCTGATCATTAATTGTTTGCTTTGTTACCAAATAGATAGCATACCTGGAATACCTTTAGATCAAAAAGCAGGATTTGTTCCATAGTTAATGTTGAGGCCTTTGATCCAGGTGGCTGGAGACGACATTGAGTAGTAGTTTTTATACTTTGTTGTTGTTTTTCATCCTCTCTAGACTAAGGCTTGTTCGCTTCATTAAGGTGGGATGGAAAGGGACGTGAGAAAAGGGGGTCTAGGTTAATTTTTTGAAAACAAGTTATTTGAAAATCAATTTATCAAAATCAATTCACCGAAAGTAATTTTGTCAAAAATCGAGTTTTCGAACCATTAATTTTCCGAACGAGATGTTTGTCAAAACTACATTTTTCGAAAATTAATTGTTTGAAAGCCAAATAATCGAAAATTAATTTTTTGAACAATTTTTTGAAGTATCAATTTTGCAAACTGCAAATGGATTTTTTTTTTCAGAAAATCAATTTAGCGAACTGCGAGTTTTCCGGAAGCTATTTTATCGAGGACTATTTTTTTGGAAATATCTATCGTAAAAACTATTGAAAAATGCTATCGTAAAACACGTTTTTCAAAAATATATAAATCGAAATTTTAAACTTTTTAAAAAATATTAAAACAATGATTTCACTTAAATGTGTTATATAATTTTATTTTTATTGATTATTTACTTTAATAGCTATCAATATTACTAACACTTTCAAAATAACTATCGTAAAACAAGTTTTCTCAAAATAAATTTTTCATAAATCTTTTTTTTTAAATCTATGGATGCACAAACCCTTTTTAAAACACTAAACAAAATAATCAAAATTATGTTTTATACTTCAACACAACACAACTTAGCAAATTGAAATAAATTAATTGTTATTTTTGTTGGGTATTTATTTGAACATTAATATTTTTTATGGCTGCAAGAAAAAATTTAAAAAAAAGTACCCAATGTTGAGTGAAACTGTTCAAAAATAGTCACACACGTTCCCATGTTGGGCCCACCCAGCAACAATTCGTTTCAACCTTTCCATACTGTTTCGGTAATTCTTAGGTTGACGAGGAGGTTCCTACCCACTGATGTACTGCTCAATTCGCATCTTATTGAGAGACTGCTCCACCTTGATTGCTGAGACGAATTTCCAAATACTGGGATGGCTTGTTGGATATGTTGTTGTAACCTTATGTGCCCCTGAAGAACACTATCATGGCAGTTCCAAATTTGGTGTGCATAAATTGGAGGGCGGCGGCCCAAACGACAATATGGATGACCAATCCACATATCTTCAAAATAATCTATAATAAGTTGTGCTTCTTGGGGCAATACATTGCTATTGCACAAGGAATCAAAAGTGCCCACGACTTCTTCAGTAGGAACAAACGCAAGAGCGGGTAACATGCGAAGCTTTAGTGCAAAATTGGCATTCTCAAACCATTGTTTCAAAGCATTTGTTTGAATTTTACGAAAAATAAACTGGCAAAAGTGTAAGAAACAGCCACAATGATTTGTAAGAGGATACTCATCCTTCACTGCGTTTATCATTGGCATATCAAAGTTACTCATAAAAGTTCGAGGGTTAGAAGCTGGTTCTAGCTCCTTCACCTTTCTTAAAAGACGAGAGTAAAGTTCCTTGTCTCTTGTTCACTAGAAGTGCATACACAAGTGGGACAGAGTTATTTGCTTCAAATCCGTGAATAGTTGGCTCGTCCATGGAATGCCAGAAAAACCAGGCGAGTAGGTGAGGACCGAAGTTTTAATGATGTTTGAGACATGATTTAATATCAAGATTGAGGCTCGTGATGTTGACAGATGTCACCAAATAGGCAAACCGAAGAGAACGTCCGCAGAGGCTCTAGTGAAAAGTACAAGGCCTATCATAATTAAATTCACAAGCTACCAACCACGTTCGCTTGTTTTCGGCGCTAAGAAAGTCCTTAAGAGCACCTACATTCTCATAACGGAGTCACTCACGTCCATGAGACAGCAAATCCTCAAGGCAGTGAGGGATAAATATGGAATTCGGCAATGCTGGACACAGGACGGGAGAATAGTTATCCAGGGGGATCAAGGTCGTCGAGTGTACATCAATACACTTCGTCAGATGGACAATTTAAACATTTTGTGAGATTAAGAGCATAGGACTGTACATGGACACTTAATTAACAATCCAACTAATAAGTGTGTAATCATCATGTTGCCGTGGCGTGCACGTGTTTAAAACACTTTATTTCACTCTTATCTTTTCTTTTTTTTTTTAACTTCGGATTATTTTCAATAATATTGTTTATTATAATTATTATTATTACTTATCATGTTAAATTTAATCTGTATGTTTGTGTGTGTGTGTGTGCGTCTCTGTATTTCCTCGGTTTCTTGGGTGAGTTTTTGCATGCGTTTATTGAATTTTATTTTCTTCTATTATGAGTAAGGTTCAAACGTTGGCACCACTAACTCCCCCCTCCTTACCCGCTGTTTCCTACAACGAGGGGACTGTTGAAGGGATTTCTTTCCTCCCACCCCCGAGCCTTACAACTCTCACACGTGAATGCACGCTCTTTACCTGCTCATGTTCATGAATTCCAGGATATCTTTGTGACTCTTAACTTTCATGCTATTTTAGTTTCAGAAACATGGCTTGTACCCTCCCTTCCTAATTCACTTGTCCATTTGGACAATTATAATCTTATTAGAAACGATCGTGAACAGAAGAGAGGTGGGGGAGTGGCAATATATGTTCGAAGTGATGTAAACTACAATGTACTTTCTTTATCTCCTGGCCCCTACAGTGCCTCCACAGAGTTTCTTATTTTAGAGATAGTTATACAAACACAAAAAATTTTGCTGGCTGTAGTTTATAAACCACCTAAAGTTGGTGATATGACAGCATTTGAAACTGAAATAATGATTCATATCGTTAATTATGACCACGTAGTGATCATGGGAGATTTCAACACGGATCTATTCTCACACTCGCCTGATAAATATAAACTTGTTGAACTGTTGAATTCGTGTAATTTAACTATATGTAAACTTGACGCAACACATCATACATCTAGCTCACATACTTGGCTCGACATTATTGCGACCTCTAATCCAGACAAAGTACTGAATCATGGACAGATAGCTGCACCTGGCCTCTCACATCATGATTTAATATTTATATCTTATTCTCTCAACATTCCTAAATTTCAACCCAGAATAATTAAAGCTAGAAACCTCAAAAATTTGGACGAGGATTCTCTAATTAAAGATGCTTCATCCATTTCTTGGCAAAATGTACTAGCTCTTAATAATGTTGATGAAAAAGTGAATTGTTTGAATGAAATGATACTCGAACTGTTTGACAGACAGGCTCCTATTAAAATAAAACGGGTTACTAGACCACCTGCCCCTTGGTTGACTCAGAATATACGAGTACTAATGTCCCACCGAGATGCTGCCTTTAGACTGTTTAAACAATCAAGTAAAAATAACCCTGACATGACATCTGAATTATTTGAGGAATATAGATTACTTAGAAATAGATGTACACAGGACGTCCGCAAAGCTAAACTTCTGTATACACATAACTTATTATCACATAGCTCCTCGCCTAAAGGTTTATGGAAAGACCTTAGACAATTAGGTGTTGGATACAAACGTATTGGTAACAATGAAATCCCCATATTGCCCGATGATCTTAATTCTCATTTTGTGAATACTCCTTGTTTAATTGATCATGTTCAAAAAAATAGGACTCTAACTAACTTAGCGTCTCAGTTCACAAATCATAATAAATTCAATTTTCATGTAATATCGCTAGCAGATGTTTTACAGTCAATTAAGCGAATAAAAACAAATGCACAAGGATATGACCAAATTCCAATTACATTTATAAAAAAAATACTTTTTTATGTTCTAAACCCTATAAGAGATATTTTTAATCATTCTTTGCAAGTAGGAATTTTTCCATCTTTGTGGAAATCTGCAATAGTGAGGCCTATCCCTAAAACTCCACTACCAACCTCTTCTGTAACAGATTATAGACCTATAAGCATACTTCCAGCGCTATCGAAAGCCTTTGAATATATCGTACACAGACAAATATATAGCTTCATAAATCATCTCAATCTGCTAGACAAATACCAATCTGGTTTTCGACCACATCACAGCACTACCACACCACTCATAAATGTAACTGATGATATAAGATTAGCCAAGGATAGAAGACAGTTGACGCTGTTGGCACTGTTAGACTTTAGCAAAGCTTTTGACACCATTAACCACTATATTCTTCTTGCTAAATTACAAACAAACTTTCATTTTTCAGTAAGTTCAGCTCAATGGATGCAGTCATACCTAACTGACCGCCAACAATGTGTGATGATAGGTGACACTCGGTCATCATGGCGTTCAGTGACCTCTGGAGTGCCACAAGGTTCGGTCCTTGGTCCTCTCCTTTTCTCAATGTTTATAAATGATCTCCCAAGTTGTTTGCAACATTCTCAACATCATCTATATGCCGATGATTTCCAACTTTATTTATCATCCTCTTTTTCTCATATTGATAGTGTGGTAGATAATATGAATGCTGACTTAAGTGCAACACATAATTGGTCACTACAAAATGGTCTTAATGTAAATCCTAAAAAATCTCAATCTATTGTTATAGGGTCAAAAGAATTACTATCCACATTGAGCTCCACATCTGTACAACAAATAAATTTAAATAACAGCTCAATTACATTTGTGCCGGTTGTTAATAAACTTGGTTTACATATAAATGAAAACCTAACATGGAATAATCATGTGAAACAAATATGTAAAAAAGTGTCTTTGCCTTACACTCACTTAAGCGCCTGAAAAAATTTATAACAATGAATATTAAATCCACTCTTATCCAATCACTTATCCTCCCACTTTTCGACTATTGTGATGTAGTTTATAATGACCTGACAGCTGACCTTGCGGCAAGACTACAAAGACTCCAGAACACATGTGTTAGATTTATATTCAACCTCCGGTCACATGATCATATTTCCCCATATTATAAGAGACTAACTTGGCTAAGACTTAAAGAAAGACGAACTCTACACTCGGTGACAATCATAAAGAAACTATTGACTTCCAACTCCCCACAATACCTTTCTTCACGTATTCGCTCACTCAACCCTAATAATAATTTCAACACTCGATCACAAGAAAACGCAATTTTATTCATTCCTTTTCATAATTCCAATCATTACTCAAATTCTTTCACTGTTTCAGCTTCTCGTTCATGGAATACCCTAATCAACGATGTAAAGAAATTAAAATTGAATGGTTTCAAGTGAAAAGTCACAGATAAGCTGCGTATGGAAGCTCATTCTTGAGATTGAGAGGGGTGAGACGTAATCACACCTTTGTGTGTGTGTGTGTGTGTGTGCATGCGTGCGTGCGTGCGCGCGCGGTACATAGTCCTTGTGTATTTTAGCTCTAGTTTTAAAAAAATACTTTTTGTGTGTTTTTATATGTATATTATTTTGTTAAACTTCAATTTAATTGTATTGGTTAAGTGTAAGAAAAGGCAGTAGCCTTAACTTATCCATTAAAGTTGATTATTATTATTATTATTAATATTATACAACTGCTCAAATATGGGTGGAACAGTCTTGAAGGTGCCATCAGCATACCAATGCTCGGAACGTCCAAGAAGCTATAAAAGTTTCTTCAGGTAGAATATATAAGTATAAGGTCGGTCATCTTGAGATCCTGAGTCGTACATTAGAAACTCTTCTCTATTTCAGTTAACTTGTATTCATCAGGAAACACAATGTCGTGATGGAAACTAGGAACAGCTGGTCCCATTCGAATATTTCTTATTGTTCGTTTCATATTCGGCACACTAGGTAGTTTTGCAACGACACTTTGACTAGCTCCACTTGAGACTGAAGCCAAGATACAAGTTGGTGTATCACGGGTCTTTTTGCCGTGTCACAGTTATTTGCCATTAAATTCTCTGTATCCACATGAGCAGTGTCCCCTAGATGATTATGCTCATATCTCTTACTTAAAATAATACTTTCGGATTCTGTTATAACTCGTGCTCCACACTCTACACTTTGAAATATTTCACACTTCCAGCAAACCTTTTCTTTAACTTGCTTTTCTTCGTAATATAAATGGCCATCAAATGGGAGTTTACGTCTTCCTTTTTCACTCATTAAAAACTTTAACGCCATAAAATACTTTTAGGCTGAAAATAAATTTTAACACACTTTGTATCAAAGAAGATGGAGCTTGAATGAGCCTAATGGAATGTGTCAAGCTTCCACTCCACGCCTTTACAGGAAAATCACTTACCCGTACTCTCACCTCCCTAGGGGGGGGGGGGGGATAACCTACAGTACCCTACAGTAATTTTCTAGGAAAAGTATAGTTGGTTTAAAATAAAATAATGATGTTTTAATGAGCAGCACACTTTAACTTGCGTTAAGATCAAGCACAACTCTCAGTAAATTATTTTGTAATATTTTTTAATGATTTAAAATTACTAATCCTTACATAGAAAGTTAGAATTATTGATATCACCAGGTGAAGAAAACTAAACTCTTTGTTTGTACTGGAGCAATATTTGATTTATTAAAAAAAAAGTTTTGTCATAAAAACTGCAAAAACACTGACTTTTCTCTCATCCCCTTCCATCACACCTTATTGGTACTAAAACTACACAACATAACAATACTATGATACATTATAATAGGAACACAATACACATAGAATTAGTTACATGGTGACCTGGTGGTCTAAGGGTAAGGTGTCAGACTTCTGTGCTGGGGGTCCGGGGTTCAATCCTCGGTCCCAGCACGGATTTATCTGATTACCAAACCCTTTCTTCACCTCTGACAAGACGTGTATTAATCACAACTTGTGAATGTGGGGAATGCCAGGCCTCCACCGTGGTTCGGATCCCACGTTAAACTGTAGGTCCTCCATTTCATCTCACAATCACCCTACATTACACATTAGCATAAGTGCGTATAACCCGAATGGGTAGTAAGACGCGGTGCTAATAATAATAATTAATTACACACTGAAAGGGTTTATTAAATTATGTTGATTCCCCTGATTTTTGGTCTCTTTGAGAGGTAATTCTCCCCATTTTCTGTGTTGACTTGTGCCGCTTCTCTCTATTGTGGAGGTAGGTAACTTTGGCAAGAGCTTTGTCGATCTTGGTGACTCAGTCGGGCCACAACGCATCGCCTGGAGTTGTCAAGATAAAGGGAAGGGAGGGCATAACAATATATTATATTAGAATTTAAGGGGCAGATAAAATAATCACTACATTTACTTTGTATAGTCGCCATTTTAATAGAAAAATTATGTTCTCATTCATTCGTGCAAGTCATCCCTTGTAAGATGTTAAAAAAATCATTAGGATTACTTGTATAAAAAAGATACCAGTCAAAGACACATATCCAGTTTAAAATTTCTTTCAGTGTTAATATTTATTATAAGTAAAAGTATTTATTTATTCAGGTTTCAAATCAACAGTTTTCACAGATCTTTTGAAAATGACTGTTCTTATTCCAAAATATTCATACATTGAAGGCTCTTAACACAAACTTAAGGACTGAAAGCTACTATCATTTGAGCTTAGAATCCCATATCTAGTGAACTCCAAAACACTCTTCCTCCACCTTTCGCACCTTGGTATATGATTGAGAACATGGGTTTCAAATCATACAAGTCAAAAGATAATTATTTAGTTTTTTATTTTATCCCTAAAATCAATATTTGGTGCCATCAGGGACATATCTACCCCAAAAATGGCATCATCGCCATAGTTTAGAATCATTTTACTCGAGATTTAAATGCTTAAAAAATATTTTCTATTTTTAATTTTTTTTTACTTTATTCAAATTCATTAAATCTGGAGGTGTGTGGGGTCCAAGCTTTGGGCTAAGGAAGACAAAGAAGAAAAGGAAAATGGCTTAGTGGTAGGAAGTTTTACCTTCCATTGAATCTCTTGTAATAATTATCATAGGGCGTTTTGGAATTATATAGTATCCTATTTTAGTTCAAATACAAAGTAAATAAAATTGCAATTTGCAGATTGTGTATCCCTAAACAAATAAAAAAAAATCGTTGTACATTAGTTTTTAAACCCTGACCCACCTCCCCATTCTGTATAAGAACAGGGATGCAGAAATGTACCCATGCCCCACCCCCCTATCCCAGGTGCTTATGGACGTGGTGGTGGATAGAAAATTATTCCAAAGTTAAATGAATAAACTGTAAGATTTCATAGTTTGTCTTTAATTCACATTCATAAATCATGAAGCACATAAATATTGTTCCGGACAAAAATTAAGATGGACCATAGCTTAATCAATCAAGGTAAGACTGCAACAATTCAAGGTAAACCAGGTGTACATGGAAATTTAATTTAAGGATTACTTGTGCCAGACACATATATACTTTTATGCTAGAAACTACTTCTGAACTTTGAATGAATAAACTGGTTAGTTGGACTCAGATAATATCAATACCAAGTGGCGTGCCCAAGGAATTTGACTGCCTTTCCTCCCCCAAATAGTATAATACAAATAAAAATCATATGAATCGGAACTAAAATATAGAGCACTGATGATGAGTCGAATATATGAGATACATTTAAAGACGAGGCTTACAAATTAATATTCAAGAGGTGTTATGCATATAAAAGTTCACCTAGCGGATAACTCGAACGGGTAATAAGACGCTAAATCATTTAAAACTCCCAAAAGCACAAAAATAAAAGTTTTTAACATTTTATAGTTGGTTGAAGTGAGATAAAATTTTAATCAACATTATCTTAGAGTATAAAGTGCAACGATCCAGCGATGGGCGTCAATTAAAATGTTATGGAATTATGTTGGTATTTATAGCCCTGTGATCGAGCGCCAATTATAATTATACGGTTTTATATTTTGATGTTTGCCCCGTGATTGGGCACTAATTATATCAGTTCTATACGATGATGATGATGCAAGCATGTCCTACTGCACACTTGTATATGGATCTGCTACCAGGTTAATTGTAATTTTTACATTTATGAAATAAGTAAGACCTTTAAATTTGCACACGTTTTATCTAGATCATTGCACCTTTGGTGCTGAAGATTTTTTATTAAATGATACAGTTCTTTGTAAAATTAAGGACTGATTTTGTATGATAATACACATTCCGCGTTCTGAGTACCATGTGCTATGCTGATTTATGTTACTGCTTTTCTCAAAATTTATGTCGCCGGCACTGTGTGTATTTATACTCACAAGCTGCTTATATATGGCCTACCCCTTGCCTCTTGGACCCCTTGTCATCAGTGTCAAAACCATTTAATAGAAAAAGTCCTGGTGACAGGGGTTGTGAAGGCTAGCTTCCTATTGGGTAGAGGGAGCTAGCATCACTTGCTTTTTTGGTAAACAATATGGAGTTGATTTTTGAAAGAAAAAAATAAGTTTTATGATATAATCTATTGACATCAATTCTAAAAAGCGTGTGATTCTCCATGGATGAAGTATTAAAATGATATTTTATATACAGTTTTTCAAAGAAAAATATCTTCATCCATGACTTTTTAAATATATGAGAGGGGTCCAAAACAGTATCATTACAAGTGGGCTAGTGTTTAAACAATAACAAAATAAAGTTATATGAATGGCCAGTAGTCACCATTCACAGCACTTACTTGTCTTTAAGGCTCCTCTAAGTTCCTACAAAAATAACTTCAAATAGTTTACTAGTCATTAAATATTCATAAATTTTCTTTGATTCAGGCAGTTAATGCCCTCTTAAACCTCCTCTCCTTTAATACCCACTACAGGCTTAATTTTTTGACCTCACACCCTCCTAAAGTAAATTTATGGGCGTGCCACTGTCAATAACAATAAAATAATACTAATAATGTAGAATATTTTCAATGTTTTTGTAAATAAAGAGAAAATATTTTTTAGAAAGTTTATTCCACCCAGAATCCCACTATATGTGTTGTGTAATCAATCTCACAAGCAGCTAGAGAAACAATAAAGACTCACTGCAAGGCCACAAAGCTGGAACAAGTGTCAGGGTAAATAATGTTTATCATCTTTGACCCATACCTAGCTGATAGCAGCTGTCACTAACACTACGTGAGCGAAACACGTTTCGGCCATGATAAGTTTCACAGGAACCACCAACATAAACCTCTCCTTTTGAAAGCCCTTGAAGTCTGAGTTTAGTTATGTCAAGTACAAGGGTCCGTCATTAAAAAAAAGTACAGTTATAATTTGTTGATTTAAACTGACTTGAATGTGTGACAATTATTTGAGGGGTACTGGCACCCTTAATAATGAGCAACAAGCTCGGTTGTTGCATGCCCAGCACAGTATTTCCATAAAATATTTGCAATGTTTATGCCTTTCTATTGCATTTATATATACACAACAGTAAATTTGACATCTATTAACTTTCCTTCGTTGTAAGGTACATTCATTTATTTATTTCCAACACTTAACCACTCGATCACTACATTTACAGATTATTTCAATTACCAGTGTGTCTAGTCTTAAAATCATAATGCACAAAAATTATTCAAGCATATATGCCAGCATTTAACCTCTCAAAGCAGTTAAGAGATGCAAAAATATAATATACAATGAACACATATGTAAACTTTGTACACAAATTTTGTAACAACTTATAAATCAAAAACTTAGTTATACACTTGATGATGTCACTACAATTATAGATGCATGGTTAACTTGTCACTTTTAATTAGCTATTATTATTATTATTATTATTGCTTTACCACCCTTTTGAAGTTTAATTAGCTTATGCTCCTAATCACCAATTACACTCTCTCGATATTTCAAAACACTAATTATACTATCAATCTGCACACCTCACACCTGCTTTGGTGGCCGCAAGGTCTAACATGTTACTCTTGTGTTAGATTATGAAGATGGGGAGATTGGGGTTCAATCCTGTTTGGGTGCACTAAGGGTGGTTCTCCCTGATGGTTTTCCACTCTCTCTCCACACAAAAGTGGGTGCATTTCCTCTAAATCAAACCTTCCTAATTCCTAACACATTGGTGTAATTATTACATAGGCGTATAACCTGAATGGGTTGTAAGACTTGGTGCTAAAAATTAAATGCACCTCTCATGTGTGCTAGTGATCAACTACTTTATACAGGCATATGGTTCTCTCTGAAAGGTTTTAATTTCTAAATTTTAACTTTGATAAAGCTTTGGTCAGATTAACTTTGGCAAAAGTGTATATGCCTCTGCCCAACGATTGGTTGTAAAGATGCTCAATTCTGTCCATATTCCTGTTATTAATTTGCTACTGCTGTACTCGCTATTATTCCACTGATGAGTATATTTGCTAACGCCAGTGAACACCTCTTAGCACAGTAAGAACAACTCTCATGAGCTCGCATCAAGCCAAGTTTCACTGCACATCTTTATTATGCCAACAGCCAGTACATTTGTGGTGTGTGTATGCGCGCGCGTGTGTGTGTGTGTGTGTGTGTCTTTCTTCACTGTGCTATGAATATCTCTTTCACTTTGATGTCACCTGGTATTCCAATTACAAAACTCCATCTGATCCCTATTTTAGTTTTTCCGTTTGAGTTAAAGTTTAGATTTTCTTGGCATTTTTGGGTTTTTACCAATAGATCCGACGACAATTCACTATTCAGTTGTATTAATTTATACCTTACTTTTGTTTCAGTGTAGAATTTACTGTTGGAAGTAAGTCTGTAAACAAATTTAGAATGATTGAGAGACATTTCTTCAGGGATAAGCTACTTAAAAGTTTTGATTTTGAATTTGGATTTTGCATTCCAAATAGCAAAAATACTTGTGAACACATTTATGAATTTCCAACACTCGCTCCTGAGTTAGGTAAGTGAGTGCTATTTTTTGTGTAATATTAATGTGAGGCTAAAATAAGCAATTTGATAAAGTTTAACATTGCATGTGCAGTGAAATCTCCCTTAACGGACAACTCCGAATAGCAGATTCTTTTTAAAATGGACAGTTTCCCCAACAAAATAACATTGGCTTTTATGATGAAACAACTTGAACAGACTTTCTAAATATAACGGACAAAGCCACTGTTAGAGACGCATCATATTAATGCTTTAAAATATCTGAATAGCGGTCAAAAATTGAAAATACAAGTCCATATACAATATTTTGCTGTAGGAATGTCAGGACTGCAATTTCTCTCGCAAAGTTTAAGCAGTCCTGCCTTCCTCCTCTCGCAAAGTTTAAGCAGTCCTGCCTTCCTCCTCTAGGGACAGTTTCTAAAATAGCCTATGTAGTAATGACTATGGTACTTCAAGATCCTGCTTTCCTCCCTTGCAAGCCATCAGCGGGGGTTGTACCAGCAGTTTAATCTGTGCTCATGCACACATATACAGTACAGAAGGCCCCGCTGATCATATTTAATTCTATTTACGTATTGTTATGTGTATAATGCGATCCATACAGTTAGCTACATACAATATGTATCCAGTAATTAGATCGTTGTGATTAATATAGATTAAACTGTGGTAAAGCACTATGATTTTTTTAAATCAATATTTTTCAAAATAATGGACACTTCTTAACAACAGACTTTTTTTGATTCAGGAAGGTATCCGCTATTAAGAGATTTCACTGTATCCTGCTGTGGGAAAAGGTTCAGAACACACTCACAGTAAAAGGCAGTGGTGGTCTAACAGTTAACATGGTTGCTTAGAAACCAAGACAAATCCAATTTAATGATTAGCGCACATTTCCTCTGAGCACTGTTCCTTGGTTTTTCCATGGTAAAACCATGTCCTCCTATCTTATAACTATTTGCCCATGTCTTTTATGGGAAATTTTAGAAGAAAACTCGAGGTTGCACCTACCAAAAACCAGTAGGTGATTGAGAGCTAATGAAATTGTAACAAACACAAAAGTAAGTTTGCACTTCCTCATAGATAAAAGTTGTAAGATGTTAATTAAACCTTTGATAAACTGGGTAGTTAATCTGTCACTCTTGTATGTTAGACATTTTGTGAAAGCATCTATAACCAACCTATGCCTTAGCTTTTGAGAAACACTCTATCACCAAGTCTATCCATGCTCACTCTAAGCAAGTGTCTGTCCACCACTTTGTATTACTAATGTATTTATAGTATCTTAATAAAGTACCCCATAAGTCATAGCTTGTTTTTCTATCTGGGCTTAAAATACCTAAATGTGTCCAGAGTTTTACTCTGAACTGTAATTATGGTAAACGTTGTCCTGAGCATTTGGAGGATTCTCCCAAAGTTTAGTATGCCAGTCAACTGCTGTCATTCTTCCCAAATGTATTTTAATAGTTGGCACCATACATTATGTTTGAGCCTGGCATTCATTGTTGTCATCAAATGCTTAGTTTCACGAAGCTTAATACAAACTCCTATGACATTAAACTATGGCCATTGTTACTTACCAGCAATGGAGTCCATGTGATGTAAGAATGTTCTTTAGTTCCTGTATTATGCTTGTTGATGCAGACTTAACATGCCAAGTTTCAGGCCAATTATTTTTAACAGGTGTCTTAGTACTTGTTGGGGTTATTCACATCATGCCAATGCATGTTTACGGTTATTTGCATCAGACCAATTAAAATGCATGTTTATGGTTATTCATATCAGACCAATTAAAACACATTCTTACAAGCATTAAATTGTTTTTTCGCTTGTATTAAATCTTCCATGTCAATATGTAGACACTCGCTTCGGTGGCGTAGTTGACTAACGCGCTAGTTTCGAGTTTAGCTAGACTGCCGAGGATGGGGAGATCGAGGTTCGAATCTCAGTCGGGTGAACTGGGGGAGGGGTTGTTCCTAAGTGGTTTTCCACTTTCCATCCATGCAAATGCGGGTTCATTTCCTCTAAATTCAACCCTCACAATTCCTAATCCATTAGTATAATTAGTACTTAAGCGTATAACCCGCACAGGTAGTAAGACACGTTGCTAAATAAATAAAATAAACATATGTAGACACCCACACAACATGTGGACTTGGACACATCTTATCACAGCTTAACATTAGCAAAAAACACTGAAGTAGGACTATGTGGAATTTTTCCCCCCAAAAATTAAGACTGTGTAGAAGCTAAAGTGCCAAGAGAATGTGTTAGTGTAGACCCTGTGTTTCCTAAAACAGTGGACTTGACAAGCCCAAGTCCATGTAATGATCCATTTTATTGGGAAATGGTACCCGTCTTGCGTCCTTAAGAGACAGGGGGAGGACATTCAAAATAACAAAAATAAACCAGAAAATTGCACAGCGACCCATATGAACATTGCACTATATATATATATATATTGTGTGTGTGTGAATTTTATCCAGCCGGATTGCTTCACATATACACCTGAGTTCTTTAAAAAGGAAAAGTAGTTAAATGTCAAGAGGTAATTTTCATCAATGTGACAACATCGGTAACTTTTAGGTGGAATGACACAAAGATAAATCAGAGGAAAATGATAATATAATTTATTTAAATGAATAATATAAGAGTTTAAACAATACAATATATATGCTTCAAAAATATTTACTAACTTTAATAGTGCAACAATATGATATGTAAATTCATTTAAAAAAATACAATTATTATGGTTATAATGGAGAACACTTTCATTATCCATTGAATGCATAATCCTCAAAAAATAATACGTAGAAATTTTCAGTTAAAATACACAAACAGCAGCCGCTCATTTAATCTCTCTGTTATTTAAATATAAACATAAACAACAACAATTGCAATATATATAGAAACTCATAAATAGTTAAGAAATATCCAAAGGATATGTAATAAACAAAGATTTACATCAATAACCTAAATTACTAATCTGTGTGTGTGTGTGTGTGTGTGTGTGTATTCCATTTAACTAGGAATAAATGTTAATGCAGAGGGACTACTAAACTATCATCATTAAATATAGAAAACAATATATAAATAAGTATAAACTATTGATCAACAAGGAACAGTTAATTTGGGCTAAGTTCCCTTTGATATCAATTCAATAATGCTCTAAAGGCTGACATAGTCTTTTCTCAACATTTAACCTTATACGTCGTCACGTATTCTAGGATCTTTAAGAATATAATCATTAACAAAAACAAATGTCATTCCAAATAAACATTACGAGCTCATTATTATATATATTTAACTGGTAGTCTCAGAAAGTACAATGTCCAAATATTTACGGAAGATAAATGCAATACTAATATTAAAGTTTTGACAATTAGATTTAGAATCATTCTGAAGAAACATATTATAAATCAATGTTCAAGTATTACCTCTGTCAAAATCCATATTCAGAAAAAGAAATGTCTGAGTGTTGGCAGAAAAGATTTGAAAAGTTCAAAAAAGAAAACTAGTTTTAATCTAATGTAATCTATGATAAAAAAAAAAAAGAATTTAATATAATTATAGAGATTTACACCGAAACTTTGTCAAACTTACATTTTTCAAGACAAGAAGTGTCCTTGGTGAGAATCCAAGCAAGAGTAAAGAACAAGGGGGAAAATCACCAGATTATATTCAATCCGCAGCTTAGTTTGAAACATCATAGAATGGAATAAGGAAGGGAGGGGGGAAGCAATACAGAGAGAGAGAGAGAGAGAGAAAGAAAGAGGACGGACAGGCAATTTGATCGGGCTGGCCAAGAACCTTCTGGGTGAAAGTACTATCTTGCACGTGTTTCTAAGGCGTGTCACTGGCCGAGCAAAGAACTAACTCTGTATCCCAGCAATTCCTTTAGTCAGCAGGGCTTATCGTTGGGTCTCGAATGTACTTTACTTCGCTGGCAGTCATGTTTATGTTTAGGTTATATGGAACGATATCTGGTCAAATTCTGGCAGAGGTGAGAACTATTTACCACAGTTAAATGTTTTATATTTAATATCACTGTTCTTGTTTCTTGTAACTTTGATGATTTAATATTATATATATATAATGTTATTGTCGCTCGTAATTTCATTGATGTTACAAAATCAATGACCAAGCCCTGGGTTATTTATTATAAAATGGTTTAAACAAAACCAAAGATACTGATTTTTCTCACTGCTCATGGCAATATGATGATGATATACAATGATTTTGCAGCAAACCATTTTTTAAAAGGGTTTTAGTAAATTGTTAGACAATTAATCAAGAATATCTTGTTTACTCTCCCGGTCAAGATTCACTGTTCTGTGAATCTTATAAATTATTTGGGGGTGATCCCAATTTTCAAATTCTGGTGCCGGTTTTTATTTACTGGAGTCATGCTGGTCAGCTCATAGTAGATCATGAAAATTCTGCATCTTACAGAGATTGCGTATTAAAACTAAAAGGCAGAGGAAATAAGACGAAAAGAATCGATCAAATGTTGCTTAACCAGTATGAACAGGAAGTTGCTTACTGGCGAAAAGTATTAAAAAGGGTTGTTTTTGTGATGAAAAAACTAACATTGCAAGGCCTAGCATACTTTGGAGGTGAAGAAGTGTTTGGTTCAGTGAGAAATGGTAATTTTTTGATGTGTTTAGAGTTAATTTAAGAATATGATTCTTTTTTGGCTGATCATATTGCAAGATATAGCAACACCGAAAAAGGGTCTACTTCATATTTGTCACCAGCAACCCATGAAGAATTAATACAAACAATGGGTAAGTCATTGAGTGCAAAAATAGATTAAGAAGTGATTTCTTGCAAATATTTTTCTATCATAGTGGATTCTACACCTGATATTTCCCACCATATTGTTAGATATGTATTTGAAGATGGGCTATCATTTGAATTTTTTTTATGCTTTATCAAAAATACTGGCCATACTGGAGAAAAACTTTCTGAAGCCATTTTTAATATCTTAGAAGTGTATGGTCAGAACATTGATAACGGTAGAGGCCAATCATATGACAATGCAGCCAACATGTCTGGAATATATTCAGGATTACAAGCCAGAGTTAAGGAAATAAATCCTCTTGTATTTTTTGTTCCTTGTCCAGCTCACTTACTTAATCTAGTTGGCTCGCGAGCAGCAGGATGTTGTAAAAGGCAGTACGGTTTTTTGAAGTGATACAAAACCTATACAACTACATTGCTGATTCTACAGACCGTTGGATCACTTTGGAAACATTTTTTGTACCTACCAATCTGACATTGAAATCATGGTCAATAACTCGATGGTGTGCACGTGATGATGCTTGTAAGAGTTTGAGTAGCAGTGTTTGCAGCCTTAAGATCCATCTCAGAAAATGAAAATGTCAAGGACAGTGCGAGGTGTGAAGCTAAGGGACCTCTTATAAAGTTGAATTGCATTGAAGTAGCTTTTATGGCATCAGTCTGGGGTTACATTGTTCATCAGTTTAGTAAAGTGATGAAAAAACTGCAAGATGAAGACATGGACATTTCCACTGTTGTTCAATTGTACAACTCTCTTACTACTTTATCAGAGCTAAAGACCATCTTCCTCACTAAAAAGGACTCATCAGAAAAAAGGCTTGTTCAAATCAGTAGCCAGGAATCTTTTCCATTTAATGTTTCAATTTCATCAGGACCAAAGGGTAAAATAAAACACAAGAGATTTTTTGATGAATCATCATAGTCAGAGAGTGAACTAGAACTTTCTCATAAAGGTAGAGTCTGAAGGCTTGAAAGACCAGAAGGATGACTGGGGAAAAAAAATTAAAATAGCATATTTTAACATCATAGAGACTCTTGAAAATGAGTTTAAGAAGAGAGTTGATGTCTACAAAGAATTTATTTTATGATTGGCATTTACTGAAATCTAATCGAGCTTAGCTCTTTTCAAATTTATGATGTTGCAGAAAAACTTCAAGTCATTTATCATTTTGACGTAGAAAATTGTTTTGGTGAGGAATGTATCCACTCCAAAAGCTATCTACTAAGTATAAAAAAAACAAGATCAAAAGCTATGCTTTCTTCCATTTCTTTGCACAAAGTTAGTTAAAAAAAAACCTAAATAGGTCTACCCAAATGTATACTGCACCTAAGATTTACAATTGTACTCTGGCAACAAACTGTTCTGCTGAAATATCATTTTCAGCTTCAAAAGGGATTAAAAATTATTTACGAATAGCCCAATCACAAGCTTGACTCGTCAATCTTGGAGTTCTTGCCATAGAATCAGACATTACAGTGAAACTGGAATTTGAAGAAGTAATCAATTCATTTGCAAACGCGAAGGCTAGGAGAAAACCACCTCTCAAACTTAAGTAAGCTTCTTAAATAAGGATTATTTTTCACTCTTTCAATATTATATATTCTTCAGCCTTTTTATCTATCGAACTTCATTAGGATGGTAAAATAGTTGCTGTGCAGTAATATTTTTATAAACTTGTAAGCTTATAGGTATGTCAGATCTCAATAAAATTAATTACAATTTTTAATAAGTTTTCACAACTATACATCTGCTAGTGACTGATGTGAGTAGGTGAAAAGTGATGTTGGTGTTTGAGGGGAATTAGTGGGGCGGGAGGGTGGCGGGGCGAAAAATAAATTACTGCATATGAGCGTAACATACCCTAAATACAGCCCTGACCACACATTCAATTGAGACAGAAGATAAAGAGAGTCAAACCGGGTATGATTCTCAACTATAATGCAACAAAGTCTATAGTGTTGACACTATGTAAAGTTGTTACTGTTGGTTGGCATACTTAATTAATCTATGGCCTTAGTAACACGAAAACTCATTTTATATATATATATATATAAAAAAGAATGGATCTGAAATATATAGGATGTAAAGAGGTGGACTGGAGAGAACTAGACATAGAAAGGGATGGGTGGCATAATTTTGTAAGCACAGAAGGTACATAGAAAGGTGGATAGAAAACATATAAAAGAGAAACTTTTCCTATACCTTCTTCCAAATACATATCCAAAATACTTTAAAAAAAGCGAAAATAGGTTTTCCTTAAAGAGATCCATTCTAATGGTACCCTCCCATCTGCGTCTAGGTCTTCCCAATGGTTCTCTTCCCATTTGGCTTGCCAATCAATTCCCTGAACACAGTATTAAATTCTTCCTCTTTCCTTGGTGGCGTAGTTAGCTAACACACTAGTTTCATGGTAAGCTGACTGCTGAAGACGGGAGATCAAGGTTGGAATCTCGGTCAGGTGAACTGGGGGTGGTTTTCCACTCTCCCTCCACGCAAATGCGGGTTCACTTCCTCTAAATTCAACCTTCCCAATCCCTAACCTATTAGTGTAATTAGTACTTAAGCATATAACCTGAACGGGTAGTAAGATGCGGTGATAAAAAATAAATTAAAAAAATTCTTCCATTCACTTAGCATGTCCTGCTCACTGTAATCTATGAGATTTGACTATCCTAAATATGTATTGTGGGGAGTACATTGTATGTAACTCATTATATATTATACTCCACTCCCTGATGTCCTCATCCCTTTTAGAACCAAACATCTTCCTAAGCACTTGGTTTTTTAACACCCTAATTTGTTTTCGTCACATAAGGTAAGAGACTCTGTTTCACACACATAGAGAACCGGTAAAATTGTTTTGTATATTCTGACTTTTACATTCCTTGAAACCAGGCTAGTTGTCAACAACTTATTGATTGAGTAATAACATGCACCTCCCCGACTCTATTCTTTTCCTAAATTCCACTCTAGCATCGTTATTGCTAGTTAAAATTGTTCCTAAATATTTAAACTAATTAAATGATATGTTTGAAGTAATCTATAAATTATTGTCTTTAATCTATATGATCATATACTTAGTCTTTTCAACATTCACTTCTAAACCTATTTCCTTACTAGCCTCTAATATTATTATTATTAGCACCGCGTCTTACTACCCGTTCGGGTTATACGCACAGCCTCTAATAAAATGTGTGCATTTCTTACAACAGCTTCCTTACTATTGCCCAACAAAGATAACTCATCTGTGTACCCTGATATCTGCATTGTGCCGTTTAATGTTAATATTTCCTTACTCTCTCGCATTACCCTAACAACATATTCTAAGGATATATTAAAAAGTAATGAGAAAGTCCATCTTCTTGTTTCAAACCATTATGCACTTCAAAAGTATCTAATACGTGACCCAACCCGTACCCTGCCACACGTATCAGTCAAACATACCTGATTTAGCTTGACAAATTTTTGAGGTATCCTAAATTTAACTAAAATTCCATATAATTGGTCCTTTTAGTTGAACCACAGCCCATTTTATATATGTATAATTGATGTACCATCATATTGTATTCTCATTTTTTTACTTTCTCGCTATCTTACAGGTAGAGAAAGTATTGTGATCGTCAAAAAATCGAACTCGAGATTTTGATGAGACTCGGAGTTTCATGACCCCTCGAATCCGAAAAAGTGATTTTTGAATTTCCGTCTGTCTGTCTATACCTCCAACTAGAGCCTAAACTATTTCACCGATCAGGCTAAAACTTGGTATCTAAGGTTTTCATAGGGTTTTTCCGAGGAATATTTAGAATTGGATATCTCAACCTAAAATTAAGGGTAGTTTACTGAAGGGCTTAAAGAGAAAAAGTCAATTTTCTCAAAATCGGCTCTAATGATTTTGATTAAATTTCATTTCTAAATATTCCAAACAAAATGGCTACTCTCAATATTTCGGAAAAATGACTTTAAGGGCTCCGGTCTCAAGCTTAAATTATCATTTTTTTATCATATCTCCGAAACTATTTGAGATATGGAATTACTTATCATTACAAATATGTAGGTATATTTATAATACAAATATTTTATTCGAAGCATAATTTTATAAATCCAATAACTTTCAAGCTATACACAAATATTTATATTTTTTAACTTTTTGAACACAAAAGGTAAAGTAATGCAACCTTTAAAAAAAAAATTAACCTGAAATGTTGATGGATGTCAACGTCTCATGACCCCTCAAACCCCAAAAAGTGGTCTTTGCAATGCCGTCTGTCTGTGTGTCTGTTTAAACTTAAAATTTATAGTAGTTTAATAAAGGCTGAAAATAGAAAAAATCAATTTTCTCAAAATCGGCTCTAACGATTTTGATTAAAATTTGTATATAGGCGTTGATTAAGATTGTAAATAAACTGGCTATTTTCATTTTCCCATGAAAATGACTTTTGGGGTACTTTACAGAAGCTGAAATTTCTGTATCTCCTTAATAACGTATCATTGCAAAATTGTAGTAATATTAAAAATAAAAAACTTTTATATTAAATATATTTTTATAAAACCAACAGTTTCTGAGGTATTGGCAAATATACTAATACAATTTTGTGAGCTTTAGTTGTAAAGAGATATTACTTAAGTTTTAACGCAATAATTCTCCAATGCCATAGAGTAATTAAATATAAGTAAGTCTCTTTAAAAGTCTGTTATTTTTCCTTAAACCTCTTGGGATAAATTTTTGTATAACAATGAGCTTTCTCCATTTTGGACTCGATAGTCAATATTTACATTTTTTATTGGTCAAAATTTATAAATGAGGAATTTAATAGCAATGCAATTGCATGAAGATTTGCAACACCTAATAGAATGTAGAAAATGTTAACCGGAAGTCAAAATTTTAATACAAATGAGGACATTAGTCCTTTAAAAATAAAATCATAAAATTTAAAACCAAGACTCAAAAAAAGTTTTACATAGGTATAGTGCAATATATGCTTAGGTTTGCTAGTGTATATTATATTACGAATTTTGAGTAAATATCTTCATTTTTAAACATTAGAGCTAGAAAGTCCGTGTGGAGCTCTGTACCATTTATTTTGAATAATATTTGTCAAATAGTAAAAATTTGATGTGTTGTTGATATAGTTTGTCAAAATCCACACTGATGATCCCAAATTATTTCCTCTACATATGGAGTCAAACTCATTAGAATTATATTAAGATAACATTTTTTAAATGTTGGTAGCAGTGACATATTTATATAGTCATCACACTCGGTTTAATCTCCCCATTTGAAGAGGGGTATTATAATAATACCTTCCCTCCATATTTGTTGTAATACCTCATGGTTCCATGTGGAACATACACTTTACATATTTCTAATACTAGCTTTTCACCACCTCCCTCTATTAACTCAAAGTGAATCTAAACCTTGAGATTTATGGTTCTTTAACTTCCTTAAAGCTTCTTTGACTTCAATAATACTTGGCTCTGTAACTAGTGGCTTAGCATCATGGGCTTGCTGACCTCACCCCAATTTGGATTATTCATGAACATTCAAAATGTGCCTGAAGTAGTGTTCCATTTACTCAAAGCGCCGCCCAAATTTGTCATCAACTTACCATTCTCATATTTCACTAAATTGGGCCTATTTTGCTTATTTTTGCTATTGGATTCTGGTTAAAGTGGTGGATGATGGTGTTTTCTATATGTTGAAATAAATGTCCTAAATGCTTTTGTTATTTGAATACACCTGCACCAAATTGTAATTGGAAGGAAATAAATGCCCTAAATGCTTTTGTTATTTGAGTACACCTGCACCAAATTGTGATTGCAAGACAAATTATGAGGAAAGGGTATTTCTAATGGAACTGGGTGAATTTATAAGCAAATAAACAGCAAAATGCTATTATTTCTTGAACCTACACAACAACTAAAATATTTGCAAAGCCTATACAATGTTTATTATGAGATTGTTGATCAGATAAAAAGCATAATATTATCATTGGGTAAAATATTATAAAAATTTTTTGTTGTATTATATATAATTTGTATGCCTTAAAAAATAATAATGTAAAGTTCAACATAACAAAATCATACAGCTAAACTAAAATTTCATATTGTGATAAAATTTCTTGAGTGAAATACAATATTTAAAAAAAACGGTACTGGGGTTGTCATTGACCTCAAAGGATTTCACGGAAACAAACAAAAAAAAAATCTGGTAGTAGGAGAGCCAATAAATTTTGAAGCCATTTTTCTCTAGGTACTAATGCATTTTGTGTAACCTCAACTTAATCTAGTAAGGTATGAATATATTGGGTGTTTATTTGAACTCTCAAAAACGTAACAACTGAAACACCAATCCTGCACTAATCCTTTCCTTAAGAAAGCTTGCTAATCCCAGGCAAAGTTGTCCCTCTACCTACCAGTGTGGTGCGTGTGTGTATACTTCATTCACGGGAGGAGTTTACCTCTGAAAGGTCTTTTTTCTTACCGATATCCTATATAATAGATTTCTGGTAGGGAAAAAAGTCCTTTTCCAGGTAAACTCCTACCGTGAACGAACAATATGTATATATATAAAATATCAGTTTTTTTTTACAAAACTGCTATACTGCATTTCATCCAAAGACTTGATTTTGATCATAATGTTAACCAACATCATTGATCATCTCTGAGAAAATATTGGTTCTCAACTATCATCCCCTCTAAGTCAACTCTGGGGATTTTTGGATATTCTTTGACCTTCCAATAATTATTTTTCCTTTTCATGGTCCACAAATGACATTTTAGAAGGTGGCCACATTGTGCTTTGCTACTGAAAGCTATGGCATTAGCTTTTCCTAGCTTTATTTCAGATTCAGTGATCATTTATTATTGCAATTTCTTGTGTCACACTGCACTAATCTATTACACAGTAACCGATTTGTTAATTTTCCAAAATTATGTTTGGCCATTTATCCCGAAATGGCAAATACTCCATGATGAAATCACTGGGCTGATGGAGGATCCCTTTACCAGAAGTTGAAAGTTTGTACAATTTAATTGTGTTTGGCTGCAAAATATTTATTTGAAATGTTGACTCAATTGCCAAATGATTTTAAATGTTTTATTAATGTTCCCAAAAAACATGATTGGGCACATATTTTTATCATTGACAATACCATTTTCTTTGAAAATGTTTTCTGACCTCTTTACATTGTTGTCCATCTATGAAGATGGATGGTTCTGAATTCTGCTAAATTTATAAAAATGTTACGACAGAAATCTTTGTTTAGTAGCACAGCATGGGGTAAGTTAATCTAAAACCACCCTTGCCAAACTGTAGTATTTTTAATCCCTAATTTTGAACTAAGTCACAGTTTGGACCTAAACTGTGTTATTTTGAAATGTTTTCATTCTAATGTTATTACGAAATGCAGTTTACTCTTTATCTGCCGAGTTTTAAATCGGACATCATTAAAAAGGTGATGCCATTTCAAAGAATTGAGCCAAGGAGATAAAAATGTGCCATGTACAAATGATGTAAACCAGGGGAAACAATTTTATTGAATTGAGTGCACTGGCTAAAAGTCTTCCATGTGCTTGCAACCAAGATAATTGTACAGAAAATTACAGAAATTCTATAAGTATCAACTTGATGTTTTGAATTTTAGCATATAAGTTATTTAACTTAGTTGGTAGAGTGTCTTTCTACAGGATCAGAAGTCCTAAATTTGATTCTTGGTCTATTCTAGATTTTTAACTTTATCACAGTAAAATACTACTTGTTAATTCAAAAATAGAAATATAGTCCTTTATTAATTTTGATACATTTTTTAGAAATATAATTATGGTTGGTGTAGAGTTTTCACCATCCCAGTAATAATTAGCTTTTGAGTCATTTTTTTAAATAATTATATTTGAGTAGTCTGCCTAGCCCAAACTATTGTTTTTTAGAAAAGTAGTTTAAAAATAAAACCCCCCATATAATGATACAATTTCTAAATTAAAAAACTAATTTCTTTCACTTGGATACAATTTTTTTTTTTAAATGGATGTATGTGGGGATTGAACTCTAAATTTCTAGGTAGCTATGCAGTTACACTACAGACTGAACTAAGATTAACTCTATATAAAAAAAACTGAATGAATACATTTACTTCACTTTCGCACAACCAAACATGTTTACTGAAAGATTACATTGTCCATTCAAAGCAATAATAATATTTCCTTTAGCTTTCAAATTTTGTACAAGAGTGCATTTCTTTCAACAAAATCATTCTCTGAAGGTAAAGGCATGTCCGTCTTGTTTTATGTGTCTTTATTCACTAGACAAACAGACTCTTACACATTATTTAGCTGGCAAGGTGAAACCTTTCATAAGCCGCTAGTGTGACATCAGCTTTTGCAGAGGTGTTTCTGAGATAGTGTGTGAGTTGCGAGTAATTAATTGGCAAGCAACTCGTAACCTGAACATTTCAAAATTAGGAGTCTTGTATTGACAAATAGTTTTGGACACCATGTTATTACTTGCTTATGTCATGCCAATTTAATACCAAAACATTTAGTCCTTCACTCTCTCTCAGAAAACAGCGCAAATCAACTCACCCCAGATTGACTATACAACATATACACTAAATCTGCTATATAGGATATTGCAGAGCCAACTAAAGTTAGTATAGAGAAATCCTGGTGGAAACTCCTGGTGATGATGATGAGTGAAAATACTTTTTTCACATTACATCACAAAGGAGGAAGTTGCTCACTTATCTTATTTTTTTCTAAAATGTATTCATATTGATTATTATTAACAAAACTACTTCTGTATCTAACAGACATTATATATACAAATCCAGGTTTGTAAAATTGTTTTGTTTGAAAGATTTGTCAGATTGTATCATATTATTGAATTGTTAATACATACTTAGTCACATTGACGCAATTTGATTCTTATATTTACAGTTAAGGAAATGATTTCTCATCCATTTGAAACACGTTCAGACAGTTTCTACTTTGTTGACGATCATCTGATTATGCACAATAAAGCAGATTATGCATATGACGGTGGACTCCAGTAGTGATTTTCATTTTCAAGCTCCAGCATTAGTGCTCACTGAATGTTGTATCAAGATGACTTTAAATTTTGTGATACAATAATTTACAGAACACTTATGTAAAGTTGATATCCAACCAGAAGTTCAGTATTTACCACCGTGTTAATTGTGTGTCATCATGCAATTTTAAATTTGCCTGTATTTGTGCGTGCTTAGGTACTATCTAATTAAAATGTCCAACCATTTTGACTTAAGTTCGTATTCATGTCAATAACAGTATTTATTTGATATTTTAAATTATTTTTATAGAAAAAATTTAAACATTTACGATTATAAAGGAAATTAAATATAAAATAAACATTTCTTAAAAATGTTTGTGTTAATAATTGTGAGTTATTTGTTAGAATTTTATTGTGTTGTGAAATATAAAACATGTAATGTATTAGACATATGTTTCATGAAAAATGACATATTTATTCAATTATAGAATGTGTTATTAAAAAACAAAGTTTTTTAAGAAAAGTTCATTGGATAATTTTATGTATAGCTTAAAAGAAGAAAGAGAAAAAAAGGCAGACTCACCAATTATAAAATATGAAGGCATTTAGAATAACACTTAACACTAGATATAACCCCAAAAATTTCAGAGACCATCAAACACCTTTGATAATTTTTCATTCATGCAGGAGTCATTATATTCACAACTTTTATATTATACTCACAAAGTTATGTTAAGTGCCTGAATATATAAGGGGTTTGATTAATTTCTAAAATCACATTTATCCATGTCGTTTCATGTGGAGGGTTATTCTATCTGCCTGTTTATTTTCTGGTGATAGAAAATAAACTTTAGTAGGTAGTAAAGAATTAATAATAATGCACAAACATAATAATCTTTGGTCATTTAATTTATTTAAAAAAATGTTAGTGCTAAATAAAAGTGTCATTTTATTTTCCATAAATGTTTTACCTCTGAAATAGGAATCATTGTGTTATATTGTTAGCATTGGTATTAATGTGTTAATGCTATAATTATAAGTCGAATTCTAGTTTTGGATATTTAGTCAGCCATTATATTTATTTATTTTTTAGTAAGAACAATATAACAATATTAATCAAACTTGCTGAAGGAAATTTGTTTTTAATCTTCTTTAACACCCAACTTAAAATGATTAATTTGTTGATGGTTGACTGCAGTTGTATCATAGGTGTTAGTTATTTTTGAAGCCTATAGCGTTAGTGATTAATCTATTTTGCTCAATTCAGGGATAATAATTTTGTGATTCTTATTAGCTGGTCAGTAGTACATGGAATTCATAACTGAAATGCACTCGAGGGAAAATTTCTTATGTTTCCATAGACTACCATTAGACTGTCAAGGCCCAGGGCATTTCTTAAATAATTTCTTTTTGGGTATAAAGTGTGTCTTATATTCTGATAAACAAGGTATGTAGTGAAATAGTTTCTTTAAGTTAAAGTTAAGTACCTATGCAAGTATTTACATCAGTAGAACTTTGTTGATCCAATTTTGGATCAGCAAAAATTGTAATACAGTGGGAGAATACATAGGCTCTATGGGGGGAAACTATATGAACATAAAATTTACATTCATATTTATTTATTTATACTCTACAAATTTCAGCTCATGGCAGTGGTACAAGTATTGAGACTTGTCTTTAAAACTTTTGTTAATAAGCTACTATTTTGATTATAGTTTTATATAGACATGTGATGCTCCATTTTATAAAGTTTGGTTGCCCAGCAAATGATTCTTCCACCTCTTTCAGAAAGTATTAACACGTTTTAAATCTTTAAAATCTGATGGTACACCATTCCAAACCCTAGCCGCTTGGAAGGTAAATGATTTTTCAAAGTTTTTAGTTCGATGTTTGGGTATTTGTACAGAAGCTCTATTTCATGTTTTATTATTATGTATAGAAGATATTTTGCTCACTTCTGAGTAGAGATAAGACAGGCATTCTGATTCTATAATTTTATAAAGCCGTGAGCTAAAACTCAAAATACATCAGTTTTCCATATTGAGCCACTTTAATTTTTTTAGGTAATTGCTAACATTATTATATATTTTTTTGGTTAAAAATAAATCTTAGACAGGATTTTTTGGACTTTATGTTTTAAGTTTTTATTTATGGCGAGAAGAAGTTTTGAGTAGTAGTCAAGGTTTGACAAGACGCAGTTACTGTTTTCAGGGATGAATAGACCAGTCCCCTATTCCCACTTAGTACTACCTTTTGTTGCTGTTCAAGTAAATAGTGGTGGAGCCATAGTATAGCACTGTCCGAAAACATGTATTGTTGTCAAGTATTTTACCTGATTCCAGCAGTATTTATAATTTTCATAATCAACTTCGAGCTTTGATTTCAAAAACCTCCTTTTTAATCTATTATGTTTTATTTTCAAGTTTAACCAGGGTAGATTATTTTTGTTTTTATTTTGAATATTCTTTAAAGGTGCATGTTTTTCAAAAATACAAATAATTATGTTTTTAAAAATCTCCATCTTCTCATCAATAGTTTTGGCCCCTCACTTCCTCCCATGAACTACATTTAAATCAGATACAAAACATTCCAAAATAAAGTGTTTGTAGTCCCTAGTGGTTTTTCTAGTTTTGATCAAAATTGGAGCAATTAGATCCTATGAACAATACGTAGTATTGTGGTCAGTGAACTCTAAATGCTCATATTGGCAGACGTAAGAAACTTTATTTGAGTTTTTGTATTATTATCGAGTCTATCAGTCTTTAAGTACTTAATGTAATTCTTGTGGATTGATTGATTACGAGGGTGATCCCAAAAGTAAGGTCTCCGAGGGGCTGGGGGTGTAACGAAACTTTTGGCGGCTGTTGAATATCTGTTGTGATTGGGAGTTCCCCCACCCGTACCCGAGCATGCTCGCGCCTCCTCGTGACGCTCAGTCTGGTCCTGGCAGCCATTGAGAATGGTTCTCTCGTTGAACTTTGCAGCCAAGTGCAAAATCCGTGTTGTTATTAGGTTTTTGAATGTGAAAGGCATTACACCTGTTGAAATTCATCGCCAGTTGACCGAAGTGTATGGCAAGTCGTGCATGGACATCAAAAATGTTCGCAAATGGTGTAGGGAGTTTATAGCCTGTCGTAATGAAATTCATGATAAGCAAAGGATTCGAAGACCTTCAATTTCCGACGAGACAATTGAGAAGATTGAGGAAAGCCTGCGTGAAGATCGACGGATCACTCTGGATGATCTTTGCATTTTGGTCCCTGAGGTGTCCCGAAGCATCATACACAGGATCTTAACCGAAAAGTTGCAATATCGGAAGGTTTGCGCTCGATGGGTTCCACGAATGCTGACAGGAGATCACAAGCGGCAACGTGTTGATTCTTCCCGCGAGTTTCTTCGCCGCTATGTGGACAATGAAGACTTTTTGGACTCTATTGTCACAGGAGATGAAACCTGGGCAACCTCAGAGACGAAACAACAATCGCGGCAGTGGCGGCATTCCTCTTCTCCGAAGCCAAAAAAAATTCAAACAAACACAGTCTTCCAGTAAAGTCATGACAACCGTCTTTTGGGATCGAAAGGGAATATTGTTGGTCGACTTTATTCCTGCTGGGACCACAATAAACACTGATCGGTATTCTGAAACTCTGAAAAAACTCAGACGGGTATTTCAGAACCGGAGAAGAGGAATGTTGAACAAGGGCATAAGCATTCTCCATGACAACGCTCGCCCACACGTCGCCCGTCAAACTGTCGAGCTTCTGCAAAAGTTTGAATGGGACATCATCAGACACCCACCCTATAGTCCGGACTTGGCACCCAGCGACCATCACCTGTTCCCTAAGTTGAAAGAACATTTGACAGGACAGCGATTCAGCTCTGACGAGGTGAAAGAAGAGGTTCAATGATTCCTCAAGGACATGGCGGCGAGCTGGTATGACATGGGAATACAAGAGCTGCCACAGCGTCTACAAAAATGTATCGACCGAAATGGGGATTATGTAGAAACATAAGTAATTGTTCAAACTTTAAAAAAATGTAAAGATTATTGCAAATAAATATTTTTTTTAATTAATAAAAAATAAGAAACCCTACTTTTGGGATCACCCTCGTATCTCTTTTAAACTGTAAGTATCTAGTATAGCATTTAAGAATTTCGCATTGGGGGAGTTTGGTTGTGCAAGATTTATATTAAAATCACCGGTTAAAATAACATAAACTAGTAAAAATTGGTCAAATTGCGTTTAAATTATATTAATTTCTAAGTATGAAATATCCAGTGTTTATATATAACTCCAAATGCGATCTTGACATGCTTATAGCTAATTTCTATCCACAGTTGTTCTATTTTCGAAACAACATTGTAAAATGTATAAAGATCTATAGTTTTATGCAAAATATTTGATTTTATATAAATACAAACCCCACCTCCAGCTCTTTCGCCTACCCTGTCACGTTTTATTAATTAATCCAAAAATATGTATAAGGGAATCTGGTATAACAAATCGTAACCAAGTTTCAGTAACTGCACAAATATCTATTTTGTTATTCACTAAGATATTTTTAAACTCATCAATACAACAGACTAGCGATCTAGTATTCAGTTGTGCTATACGGAAGTTTGAATAACCTATTGGCTGTGGGTGTCAACGACCTTGGAGAGAGAGTTTGCATGGCTAATAGGAGGGTTGGAATGCTAAGCCGGTGCTGGTGCTATGGTCCTGCATAACGGCTACCAGTCAGGGGTGTAATTTTATCATTTGCTGAGGCCATGCTTTCACAATTGTTGACCAGTGTGAAAATATATTATAAGTAGACAAAAATAAGAAACAGTTAATGCTGAGACTAATATAATAGATCCAAACAACTTGAATTAAAAATTGATTAAAATTAAATGAAAGAATAGTTCGCTTAAAAAAATAATTTTTTATTAAATACAAAGTGTTGTTTGAATAAGACTAAATTAATAAAATCACATCTTGCAGAACAATAAACAAAATAAAAAATGTTGATTATTAAATATTAAACTAAGTAAAAAATAAAATAAATTATGTTATTGTTAAAAGGAGAAAATAAAATAAATTTTGTTATTGTTAAAATGAGAAGCAACATTACTTGATTCCATCTAGTTCTTGTTGGCAAGGGACCTTGTATTTGAGCTCACCTGTGCAAGGTTTAACATGGATTACACCATCGATTGTCCAAACAGATTTCACTTCAAATCTACTGATCGCGGCCTGCGTGAGCTTCAACCTCTCTGCAGTAAGATCTTCTCAAATTGTGGTACCTGTGCACTTCAACAGTTTCTTCTTGCAAAATACTTAACCCTGACTCTGTAGGTGTTGAACTTCACTATTTTCGGCCGGGGAACACCCTCCCGCCTTACCTCAACACGGTGGTTTCTATCAATATCAGCAAGGGAAAGATCCCCACCAATTTTCTTTGCCGTTGAAAGGACCAACACATCAGTTTTCTCTTCGGGGGACTCTTGAACACCAAAACCTCAAACATCGTTGATATTGAATGTGGCTGGCACTTAGATACAACCCAAGATAAGCACCCAGTAATATAATAAATAAGTAAAATAGATTAATTTATAAAAATATTTAGAATAAAAATTGAATGACTTTAGATTAAAATGTCTGGTTGAATTGTGCTTAAAATTATAACATAGTGTCACATAAAAACAATTTAATAACACATATTAAAATAACATCGTCAAACAGTTATTGAAAAAATATAGGTGGACGACAAGTCTAAAAGTACATAAACAACAATTTAAAAATACAAAATTAACAACGAAAAATTAAAGTCCAAGTTTACAATACAGCCCATGTGGATAAATAGTTAAATCCAAATTAAAAAACACAGGTTTGGTCACCCAAAGTTATGACAACGGTAGTTAAAGTTATTGTTATAACGAATGAAACAAAATAATAATAATAATGTGATGGTTGGGTAGTAGATCTAAGTCCAGTCTTGGTTATTTCCTACGCTACGCTGTTTTTTTGCTAATAGGAGTAACGAGAAATAACCAAGACTGGACTTAGATCTACTACCCAACCTTCACATTATTATTATTATTTTGTTTCATTCGTTATAACAATAACTTTAACTACTGTTGTCATAACTTTGGGTGACCAAACCTGTGTTTTTTAATTTGGATTTAACTATTCATCCACATGGGCTGTATTGTAAACTTGGACTTTAATTTTTCGTTGTTAATTTTGTATTTTTAAATTGTTGTTTATGTACTTTTAGACTTGTCATCAACTTATATTTTTTCACTAACTGTTTGACGATGTTATTTTAATATATGTTTTAAATTTTTTTTATATGACACTATGTTATAATTTTAAGCACAATTCAGACATTTTAATCTTAAGTCAGTCAATTTTCATTCTAAATATTTTTTAAATTAATCTATTTTACTTATTTATAATATTACTGGGTGATTATCTTGGGTTGTATCTAAGTGCCAGCCACATTCATTATCACTCTTTACTGTATTCTATTTAGAATATTTTCTAAAATGACATCGTTTGAGTGCATCATCATGTCTAGTGCATTCTTGTCTTAGTGATGCTATCTCCTTTTTCTTCAACAGAAGTTTGAGTTCCAGGTCCTCAACACTGCAGCCATTAAAGTCCATCGTTTCTTTGAGAAACTTAATTACTTTCTTTGTAACTATTTCGGTTACAGCTTTGACGATTTCTTCTATCAGCTTTGTGGACTTCAAGGAATTTTCAATTACTTTTTGTATCACCATTTGTATGTGGGCATGATCATGTTCATCCCTGGTTTCCTCATCTCTTTCAAGTACAATTTGAGTGTTAGTCGACTGTCTTTTGGTTGAAGCTTTATTTTTACTTGCCATTATGAATGGAAAATAGTTTTATTAATTTAAATGTATTACTGTTTAATTCACAACAACGGCAATAACACAGTTTGAAAGAGAACAAATTATACTACAAATTTATGTAAAGTTTATTTTTTACACCTGCTTACAAAACACCTACTTTATCAATAAACAGAGAGCAAACACTAGACACGTCTTTCCATCATGGAACCAATGTGAACCTTTATAACTGATGTATAGCACATAACAGTACTGAAGTTTCACAGCTACAGTATAAATGTTTACAGTATTTTTAGATATAATCAACACAGTGTTTTTTCTTTCACTTGTAAATATTAAATATTTATTATCCCCGTTTTGCACAATTCTTACCTTACATAATAAGAAGAAATTCAAGGTGTTCATAACAAAGTGCTAAGGTAAATATTAAGTCCAAAAAGGGATGTATCTAATTGAGAGTGGAGGAGGCTACATGATAATGAGTGTCATACCATGTATTAATCTCCAGAGTAGAGCTAGCTTAATCGTATCTCAGAGGTTATGGTGGTCAGGACATGCAGCATGAATGTAAAAAACTAGAACTGTGTTCAAGGTATAACTATGGCAAACCTGAAGGAAAGAAACCAGTTGGAAGACCTAGATTCAGATGGGAGGATCACATTAGAATGAACTTGGAAGAAATAGGGTGTAATGAGGTGGACTGGATAAAACTAGCTCAAGATAGGGAGAGCTGGCATACTTTTTTAAGTGTAGCAATGAACTAGTCAACAATGCCCTAGGTTAAGTAAGAAACTCTCTTACACTTCACTTTTAACTTTGAGTCCGTTATCAAACAAAATTTATTTCATTGGACTCAGATTTTATTCCCTTCATTTTCTGAAAATTATGTTTAAATTATATAAAATTTCGGGTTAACGGTGTTTTACTGTACAATGTTTCATTCAAGACGCACAAAATGTTGCAAGTGAAATTACTGATAATTGTGTGAACATATATTTATTGAATACTAAACACATTTTTAACTGTACACTATGAGGAAAACTCATGACACACACTAAAGATAATTTCAAAAACAAAATTGTATACAATGCAAAATGTAAGCAAAATAAAATAAATGTTTATAACTTTCTTGCAATGTCAAGTTATTATTCAGTTCAAGTGGGTTTTTTTCTACAATCGCCTTCAAAAAAAGTTTTTATCAAAATGTATAACCCCTCAAATCCCCATTGTTTATTGTTATGTTCTGACCTAATTAGTATGGTAACTACAGGCGTGAAATAAGTCACATGTTGTATAATATAAAGCATTTTTTTACTTTGCATAGTGTAAGTTCACATCTTTAACAATTATTTTTTGAGTGCAATCAGGTCTAGCTAGGTATTACTATTTAGAGGTCACACAATCATTTGTAACATAAGTTGCCGTGCACAATAATTTTGACTGTGTGGTAGTAACTTATCTCTAGATAGGGATGGCTGGCAAACTCATGTAGTTGTGGCAATGAATTTGAGTTGCTCGAGCCATAGTCAAGGGTAGCAAATCTACGGCACCTAGTGGCACGCAAACACTATTTGGGAGATACACCAACATTAAGGTCGGGATGTAGGGAACACAAGAAAAGATCATTGTTTTTGCAGTTTTTATATAAAAACTTTCTTTGCTCAAAAGAAATCAAATATTTCTTCAGTGCAAACATTGAGTTATGTTGATATCATCATGTGAAGAAAATTTATCTTTAATATCTTTCAAGGTTGTCCAGTAATTTAATGAAAACCTTTTTTCTTAATTCAAAAAGTTTGTCATCTAATGCCGCTATGCTCATGACAGAGATTCAACAACTGAAGTGTGTGGCCGAATAAGGGTCTATGTTACAGTTAAACACATGTTGAGTTTTTGGTAGAATAGAGGTCTACATAAAGTCCTCTTCCCGCCCAACAAGGTAGTTGTAGTATTTTCCATGAGATGGCAGCACAAACCAGTGTTTGTCTTCAGAGCGCAGCTTGTATTTGCTCTGGAATAAAGGTCAGTAGTCATGTTGTGTGCCTCGGTCAGGCTGTCATATTTTACCATCGTACACAAAAAGTTTAGTACTTTGTGGTAATGTATTGCTTCCATTAAATAGTGAATTCATGAATATCCTTATTTGTTGCTGCCCCGTGATTAAACAAACTGAGACACTATTAGCTGTTTCACACTCAGAAAATTAATAGTTTCTTATTCTATATTATTTTATTTACTTTAGTGCATTTAAAAAAACTTAATTATTATTATTATTTATTCTTTCTGTTGAAATATTTTAGTTTTGTGACGAAACAAGATATTACATTAGTGTAACATATATTTTCATTTACTGGTGTTAAAAATAAAACCATAGTATAGGAGTGTGTTAAAAGAGTATTTAGAATGTGAAAGAAAGGCATGACATTGTCTTCATACTGGCCTCATTCATTCAGTCAAACAAATCTGGCATCTCGAATGTGCCTATTATATGTTATTTATCAGAAGACAATATTTTCAGGTGAAACAATATTGCTCTAAAGTGTTTACATAGTATAGAAAAAGGGTTTATGTAACCTGCTTTGATGTCACAGACAATTGTTACTCTTGTAATGTGTTTTACTATTTACAAATTATACATATATATTTACACTTAAAAGAGTACAAACATTGGTACAACTATTATATATCAATATATACACATACAATACTTGGTTACCATGTCCACGGCTCTAGTTTAACACGACCAGTCCCAAACACACTTACAGGAAGACTACTCCGCTACCTGCTATTTGCACCTATTGCCCCCACCCCCTATTTCCACATTCCAGTTACAAAGGTGGGTACGCTCACTGCACTCGCAAAATGGTCACTACAACTATCCGTTACTCTATTCCCTCCTTTTTAAGAGGCTCTCCTGAGCCACTATACTACATCACACTGAGAGATTCAGGATCACACATCCATATATTATACCGTGGGCTTCCTTTGCCTCGCAGGATAGCATTTCTCTGGAATAATTCTGGGTAGCACAAATAATTCTGGACTATTAGTTTTTGTTTCATCTTCATTAGAAAAATCTAAACTAGAACTTCTTGGTAAAAGACTAGGCCCTAAGTCTTTCTCAGGTGACAAGTTTTCACTAACATCTGTCCCTTCCTTGTCTGTTGTTGATGGTGGTTCCCTTAGGACCGAACTGCATGTCTTCAGCTGGTTGAAATGTACAATCATCCGTTTCCGCATGGGTGATTCGCGTTGGATGCGGTAAACTACATCTGATATTATGGTCTTCACAATATATGGGCCATCCCATGCCCTGTGCAGTTTAGGTGAGGTTCCTTTTCTGACTGCTGGCTGGTGCAGCCACACACGATCACCATATTTATAGGCACTACCCATGCACTTCAGGTTGTACACATCTTTTTGCACCTGATGTGTTTTGCTGAGATGTTCTCGTGCCCCATGATGTGCAGTTTATACATTTGTTCTTAACTGCCGAGCATACTCTACGACACTGTCGGCAGGCTCTGGTTCTCCATACATCACGTCAATTGGTAACCGTACCT
>CABEEJ010001039.1:148257-187675 GCA_901482245.1 Timema douglasi | reverse complement strand
AAATTCTGCTACCTTGTTATTTTAGTTTAGTTTTCTTATTGTGCGCCAGCCTTAGTCTTCTAGGAAGAGTAAGGGCGACGCCACACACTTTTTTCATACATATTATTTCAAGAGCTTCATAAGGAAGCAAAGAATATTCTGAAACATGGATGTTCAAGGTGGCTTTCTCTTGGCCATAGTTTATCAAAGTTAGTTAAACAGTGGGAATCATTGGTTAGTTTTTTCAATAGAGAAGTTGTAAGTCAGAAACCTTCATTATCTGTTGGCTCAGTTCGTAGGACTCCTACAGCAAAAATTGTCCAATCCAAACAATGAAAGAGTAAGCCTAAATGTCAAAAATATGAATGAAAACAGGAGGAATTCCAATTGCACAATGTCCCTGGTTCCAGCAATTAAAAAATTGCTTTAACAAGGTCTTCATGACAAACCAATTCTGAAGAATCAAATTCCTGTCATGAATCGTGAAGAAAATCTGTTCATGTTTCTGTCCTCTGAGCTCAACAAGGCATTTCAACAAATGTTGCTGGATTTCTTAAGATGCCTGTTATCAAACTTTGTGAAGCCAAGAGTAATTAAAAGAAGCTCACTACTTGAACTCGACCATCACTCCATTCAGAATCAGAAAGAAGATAGGCCTACTGATTTAGTTGTGGGAAACCAGACATCAAACATTGTGAGAACACTGGAAGACAAAGAAAAAACCATTTTCTTTTCTTCTGTTTGGAAGTACTTTGTCTTAGTTTGTGAATATATTGTTAGTTGCTAGACTCAGTTATATTTAAAATACGAGTTTTTCTTCTATCCGTTACTTTGTGGAATTGTTTCCTATTATCCTTACCATAAAGGAAGGTGAAATAAGAGCTACAGCTATGGATGAATTGCTAAAGCAGTTCACAACTCTTCAGGTCGATGGCATTTTGGCTATTAGTGCAACAGAAGCTAATGATGATATAACATGGGCTTAATTAGACAGTATTGCAAGATATGATAGGATATCAAAAGAATAATGTCTATCTTTACCATTCCACAGAGAAACTCTGATAAAAAAAAAGAACAGAACACAGTTTAGGTCATCTATGTCAAATGAAACTTTAGAAGAAATTTCTGTCCTGAAAAGCGGACAATCTGGTGATGAACAAAGTTATAGTGCAGATTTTTTTAAAGAAAGTGAAGACGACTACAGCTGCTTCTTCAAAATTGCAGTGCTCCACTTCAAATTAGAAGGTAATGAAATAATTATCCATTTTTTTAGTAGATAAACAAGTATTTATGTTTGTCATTCCCATTTTAGAATTATTTACTATTGTTGTAAGGTTAGCGTTATTTATTTTTCCTCTTCCTCAAAAGTTTTTCTAATTCTGGTTTCCAAAAGTTAGTTGGTATGCAAAACCCATTGCTAACACTTAAATTCTTAGTCAATGTATAAAAGAAGGCAGATCTAAAGAGCAGTAGGTATTTTTGAAAGAGTGCAGAATTCCACAAAACGACGACTCCAGGCTTGGATTCAGGCCAAAGGTGGCCATTTTGAGCACTTATAAAATGCGAAGTAGCTCTATATTACTGTATATTTTTATGGTAAACATTAATAGCAATTTACTATTTTATTGGTGTAATTTTACTAGTGTTGATAATTTTTTTTATCAAAAATGAAAGCTGGAGATAATATTAATTGACACATGAAAGTAGATAAGGAAGTTTTTCCTAGTAGTCAGATATGTGCATTCACAAGAAATTTGGTGTCTATATATTTTTTTTATTAAGTAAGATCAGATTACGCACCTCTGCAAGTTTCTTGAGCATTAGGTCATGCATCTCCTGGGCGTGCTTCATGGCTTGGGTGTGCTGCTCCTGTGCATGTTCAATGCAACTCCTGTGATGCTGGATTTGCCAATGCAAATCGCCTTGAGCGACCGCTAGCTTGACCCGTGACTCCTCCTTCAGCGCCTCCTCCGCTTCGAGACGAGACTCAGCCGACTTGAGGTCTAACCGGGCTTCTTCCAGTCTCATTTCGATTATGTCTTTCACCCTCTCATCTGTTGGCGAGGACACTTGGGTCATTACTTTTAGAGTGGGTTCCTGGTATGTTTCTGAACGTGGGAGTAAAAAGTGTTTGAACTAACATTATTTAGGTTAGCTTAAGGGCCGGGCCATATTCATAAGCAAATTTGTTTAGAGGATATGCTCTACAGGCAGATCCTTTATTGGCCACAGGCCAATACCCAATGCTTGACTGACAATAAGGATATTAAGTTTATAAAATGGTGTGTTAAAATGTGTTTGTGGCTACACAACTGTGAATAAAAAGACTCAAACACTTTTACTTTGAGGGTTAAGTAAAAGCTGCTGCATTTTGCAAACCGAGCCATCCTATACTACTCACACATAGATATGTCTGGCTTGTCAATGTTCGTCATTTCAGACCATTAATGGCAAGTAAAACAAGGAGAGCGAGTGCATGGGCACACAAATGCAGATTTATACACCGAGCACAACCAGCGGACAGATCCACAGGAAATACTCTCATATGAATATGGCGCTTTAGGTTTTCATAAAGCTACATAAGTGAAATGCTCTATTCTGAAATATAATTTTTTTTAAATCCCACATTGTTTTGTTTGCATTATGAGCTATAGGCAACACCAATATCCTGAGCAAATATGTTTGGTAAATTTGTATTACCGATATTTTATTGTAAGTTAAAAATACTATCCTACAGGAAATATTGAAAATAACATGATGGCAATGAAATTTTCATTCGAGTTTGATATTTATAGCCAATGTTGTTATTTTCCTAAATCTTTTTAATATGATATTCTATTGTTTACATCTTTTGTTAAATTGTGCATGAATAAACAGTGGACAATAATTTTAGAATGTAGACTATTTTTCATAAGCTATTCACTGTGTTTTGTTATTTGTTAATTAACTTTAAATAAAATACTTACCGGTGTCTTCTTGAATGCTTTTATTCTTGCTGAACGCAGACCCAATAGTCACTCTTGTGGGAGGAGAAATAGCAGTACATTTACTTGTCGTGGTAGTGATTGACGTAGGGGTGTTACTGTCAAACCCCTTGGTAGGTTTAGAATTATCAACCAAAGTCTCTGAGACTCCGTTGCGTGCAATCGATTTACATGAAGGTGCAGAAACCGAACTGATTATTGATGAAGGTTTCATGATAGAGGTCAAAGTTGAAGTAGTTTTCGCAGAAGGTTTGGAATAACCTAATGGCGTAGGCTTAACTCTAGTTACCGACATTGTATTGCCTGGTGAAACCACTGATTTAGAACATATTAACTTGAGGCGAGGAGAAAATGTATTTAATTGAGCTGCCCTCTTTAGTGTCGGCATTGAAACCACTGATATCGGTTTTAAAATGTCCACACCACTGCCAACTTTGTCTGAAGCATTTGAGCCCGTTTTTCCAGTAGCGGTGCTTTCCAACGAAGTCTGGGCTTTATTAATAGATAAGGTACTGGTGTTGGCGTCAGAATTTGATCTGGAAATAACATCTGACATAACAAATTTGCCCATAGCATTTATGTTGGGGCTGGTGACAGTATGTTGCTCAGAGAGTGTTGTAGTTGGATGGCTTGGTGACAACATGCTTTTGACTTTAATCATATTAGAACTGTTATTTAAGCATGTGGTGCCTGAAGTGTTAGTTGATAACGGCTGTGCAAAATAGTACTTCTTGTTTCCGACAGATACAGGATACAATTTTTTGTCTACTGGAACTTTCTGTGAATAGATAACAAACTTTGGTTTTGGTGGGTTTGCTGATAAATGAGTGGAAGTTGGGGTTGGTGTGTCAGGGGTCAAGATATTAGAAGTTGTATTGCTTGATGTATCAACGTCACAAGCCAAAGAATCGGCCAATGGATCTGTAAGGCTGTTTGATTTATCTAGTTTATCCTTGGGAGATAACGATGCATCAACTACTAATGAGTTTTTATTCATCACAACCGCATCAGCCACTAACGGATTTTTGAGAATCCCAACCACATCAGACTCTAACAATTTTTTATTCATCACAATCGTATCTATTACACTAGTTGGCAATTGTGTAACGACCACAGAACATGATTTTTGAATTGATAAAGAATTTTTATTTGTGGCTTTATTTTCTGCTGCAACTTTGTTTGGGTCGTTCTCCATTTCTAGTTTTTCACTATCCAAAATTTCATCTTTGATAAATTCTAAGTTGAAAGAATCAAAATCTGAATCTACTTTGCCCTTTGTCGACGATCTAAGTTGTTTTGTCAGTGGTCTAACAACATCTGATTTAAGTTTTTTAGATTTTTGTTCAGTTTCTGGCCTAAGTACTTTACGATTTACAGTTAAATCATTATTTAAATCCAAATGCTGGTCCTCAGAAACAGTTTTTCTTTTATTTGGCATCTTCATCGTTTCCCAGGCTTTTTTTAGCTGACGACTTGTTCTCTGAAATACACAGCTAAATGTTAGTCTTGTGCAGAAATCAAATTACAGTATAATTGAATGAATTAGTGAGTTATTTAACAAAACTAGCAAACTATTTGTTAACATTATATAATAATATGCCTATAGGCTAAATTCAAATTAGTTAGGATGGGGAAGCTGTTAGTTTTACAAGAAGTGCAGCCACATTTACATATAATATGCCTCAAGTGCGGCGCTTTATACTAAATACAGGATGACACCTACCTACCAAAATGTAATGGGATAGTTTCATATGTGAAAATAGCCCATTCTAATCAAGTTTAAGTAGGTGTCATCTTATATTTAGTTTAGTGTACCAAGTCTGACTAGGAAAGTGACCCCAAGTATCCTATTGAAACATGGTAATTATGACTAGATACATAATTTACAATAAGCCCATTGACATGACAGGGTTAGTTAAAAGATGAATAGAGCAGTGTGTGTGGAGTATAATTAGGTGATAGTAGTCCTGCCCATTTAAAATATTACCTGCCAAAATATCAACAATTTATGATTTAATTTACCTCAACAAATTAATATGGTGAACCTATGTGTGTGTGTATTAAATTATGTTAATATTTTTTTAAATTATTCTGACCAAAAAACTGGCAAAAAGAACAAGATGTTGGTCTGCTATGCATGCTAGCTAAAACATGTGTTCAGGAACAAGCTAGTTACTAATACATCTCAAAGAATTACCATTTTACAAACATGCAATAATTATCTAAAATGACATTTCACTTTTTTTTTCCAACTCTTGCAAATGAGATATAATTATCTTTTTATCTTCTTAAAAAAAGTTAGAATTTTTTTTTAAGTGCTGCACATACTACCCATTCGGATTATATACTTATGTACTAATTATACTAATGGTAATAGGGATGAGGACGATTGTATTTTATAGTAAGTGTAGGAGCCTAAGTTACCTGCATTTGTGTGGAGGGAGAGTAGAGAACCGTTAAGGAAAAACCACCCTCAGTACACTCGAATCAGATTCGAACCTTAATCGCCCCATCATCGGCAGTCTAATCTATTGCGAGAGAAGCGCGTTAAAGCCATGTGGCCACCGAAGCGGGTGTTGGAAGAAAGCATGAACCTATAAGCTTATAAGGTCATTAAATATTATAAAATATAAACCTACACAAGTATGCATCTGGCCACAAAATCAATTAAAATTGCCACAAACTTTATAAGGCATCAAATACATAAAAACCCAAATTATCGTTTAAAATAATTATTTTGATGAGAACATAGCTTCCAAACCCTACATAGTAATATATAGGTATGTAAGGTTTGAAAGCTAAGTTTTTATTAGGCTATAATACAGTAGAATCTCGGAAACTCGACATTCCGTGTAACTTGACTTGCGCACATGCAAACAGTTGATGGCACCAGTCATCAAAATCCAAGGTCATTCAACTGTAGGCCTATAACCTCTCAGTTTGTTTGTGTAACTTAAGTGGAACAGCCGTGCTGTGGTGTTTTTACAAGTATTGTGTTTGTTAGTTTTCTAATACAGTAACATGTTATTCGAATCAATACAATGTTATATGTAGAGTACTGTACTGCATTTCTGTATAGTACATGTATGTATATATTACTGTTAATGTACTGTACAACAGCGGCTCTCAAACTTATTTTAGATTGTACACCTTGTCCATGACTAAGAGTTTAATGTACCCCCAAGATATATTTTTACAAATAACAGGTTTAAAATTGTTTTGATCAGTTAAAAAAAACATAATTTAACTGTAAAAATTCTGTAGAAAAGTTTTATAAATTTTCTTCACAAATTCATTCAGAAATAAAGAAAAAAGTAAAAACCTAAACACAATATTTTCAAATCAAATTTTTTTTATTGTAGTTCTGGAGCTGATATATTATGAATCCCAAAGTTATTCAATGAGAGGGGTGTGAGCGCATGGATTGGCACAACTTTTTGATGTCTGGTTGTCCAGGTGAAACTTTCAAGCGAAGGTCTGGCTCCAAACGTAGCCTTTTGCGGTAGGCCTACTTTATTTTAGCTACACCATGGATGGAAAACCATTCTCACAGAGATATGTTGTTGAGAAACGTATCATAAACTGATAACGTAGAAGATGTCATGTAGAGGTTTGAAAATTCTCAAAGATCGTTCTCCAGCCGAGCAAATAGGGGAAAAAGAGCGATAGAAATAACCAGATAATGGTAACTGCCAACAATTATGGTTTTCCATAAGTCACTTATTTTTCCAATCTTCCCCTGAAAGGTGCCCGCGTACCTCTGGGGGTAGGTACACATACCTCAGTTTGAACTGCTGCTGTATAATACTACAGTACATTATTATTATTATAATTATTATTATTATTACTACTATTAGTATTATTACTATTATTATTATTATTATTATTATTAGCACCGCATCTTACTACCCGTTCGGGTTATACGCACTTACGCTAATGTGTAATGGTAGGGTGATTGTGAGATGAAATGGAGGACCTACAGTTTAACGTGGAATCCGAACCACGGTGGAGGCCTGGCATTCCCCACATTCACAAGATGTCTTGTCAGAGGTGAAGGAAGGGTTTGGCAATCAGATAAATCTGTGCCGGGACCGNATCTTACTACCCGTTCGGGTTATACGCACTTACGCTAATGTGTAATGGTAGGGTGATTGTGAGATGAAATGGAGGACCTACAGTTTAACGTGGAATCCGAACCACGGTGGAGGCCTGGCATTACCCACATTCACAAGATGTCTTGTCAGAGGTGAAGGAAGGGTTTGGTAATCAGATAAATCTGTACCGGGACCGAGGATTGAACCCCGGCCGCCAGCATAGAAGTCTTGACACCTTACCCCTAGACCGCCAGGTCACCAATGTGTACAGTACAACTGTATATATAATATTCGATACTGTACTGTGATTCATCCTTGATTAGTAAACATTACATAGTAAACATGCATCTTATGGTAGTTCATTTGTAAAACTCAACACCTGTTCAATCCAGATTTGGTTGAGTTTCCGAGAATCCACTGTAACTATTTTGGGATTTTAAATATTTGTGACATCATCTAACGTGTGTGGCGGTTGTAATTGGTCTAGTGCAAATATTAACGTGGGTGGTTTTAAGCCTCAATTTTGTAATTTTATATATTTAATAAAATAAAATTTGTACCATAATAATAATAATGCTCAATTAATAAACATGTTAATGGGTAGAGAATAATATGACATCATACAACACAAAGAATCATGGGTCAAGATTCTAATGCAAAGAACATAATTCAACACAAAAGTTTGTCAATATTAAATGTATGATTTTAGTGAGTTTTGTTTTAATTGTAGGCCTGTACTTATTTAAAATTATCAAACTTTATAAATCGTCAAGTATCATTCAATTCACCGGTTCCTTAAGTGCCTAGACCTAATATATAATAAAAATAGGATATTTGCATAATTTGTATATGCTCTTTTCCCTATTTTTTTATCAAATATTCTTGTGGCTCATGTGTGGCATTTTTAAAATGGTTTTGTCGAGCTTTTTCAAGTAAATTATCTTTGAGCCTCGCCAATTTCACCATCACCGAAATGAATGATGTTTGTTGATGACTTGATGGTATGGGGAGGAAAGAAAAGAGGAAGTACAGGAATGGAATGAGGACATGAAAGAGTGTAGAATGAAACTTAATATGGCGAAGAAAAAGAAAAGTAATGGTAATATCAAGGAAGAAGGCAGGGCCTAGTAAAGCTGTATAGTTGAATGTACAGTAGACCCATGGCTTCTTTGGTGCTGACTGACAGCTCACAGCTGACTTCTGACAGTCAACATTTAGGTATATACCTATATTTTGACTGTCAGAAGTGACAGCTGCTAAAAACATGTTTTTGAAGATTATATGGGGCATTCCACGAGAAAGTGAGCCCCAACACATATTTCTTAAGGTGGAAAAAACAAACTAATTTCAGTATATTTTATAATTTAAAACCCCAAAGTTACCACTGCCTGAAAAAAAAACAAAAAAAAACTGATATTTATTTTTTAATTATGTACTTTACTTTTGTGTTTGCACTTGCTTGCTTGGAACATGGTTTTGTAATCTAGGCTGGCAACACTGCAGAAGCATCTTTGGTTACATTTGGAAGAAGATTGTGTGTTGAGCTGATGCCCTCATATTTGTACTACAAGTTCCTCATATAATTATTTTGATTAGGTAAGTATTTTGATCATTATCTAAAAATGAGAAAAGAGTGATTGAGATGTCCCACCCGTGACAAAAAAACATATAAAAGTTAGTCTATAGTGAAATTAGTTTGGAGGTTAGGTTTGTAACTTTGTAAAAGTGAACAATTTCTTATGTTAAACACATTTCTCAAATATTTTTCTTATAAAACTGACGAATCACAAGATTTCAAACATTTTAGTTTGTCCCACCCGTGACAGTGGATGTCACGGGTGGGACAAACGTTATGTTTGGCCACAATTTCATGTTAATTTGCTGGTTATAGCCATGTAACTGCACAATGGGATAAACTTTCTTTATGATATTTTTTTTTCTTTAAATTAACCAATGGAATTAAATGTCTTGAACCGTTTTTAAAGTAAACTTAGGCCTATATTTGAGCCATAGGCATAGATAGGCTTAATTAAACTGATATTTTTGCATACAGCAAAATGGACTAAATGCCTTACTAAACTAACCTGTGTTGTTGCAAGGTACTGGAAAAGTATTTTATATGCAGAAATTTCCTTTATGGTTTTTTTTTAGGAAAATGGGAAAAACTACTTCAGCTGAGCGTATGCGGAAACTTAGGAAGAAGCTGAAAGAAGCCAAGCCTAATGAGTATAAAAGCCATCTAGAAAAAGAACGCCAGAGGGATAGGAAGAGACGGGAAAACATGAAAAGAAAAGAAACTACATCAACTAGGCTCATAGCTGCAAGAAAATTGAAAGAAACAGAACGAAAAAGAAAGTACAGACAGAAAAAGAAAGAAAATTCAAAAACTGCATATGCTGATGCCATGGAATTAGGAACACTCCTAGGGTCCTATTCTTGTGTGCAGTCCCTAGGGAAAGCAGTAGGTCGAGTTAAAAAAATGCTTCCCTGCAGCCCCAGAAAAAAGAGTGCTGTCATTAAAAAACTAGTGTATGAGAATTTTAACAAATTCCATGCTAAAACTATTCTTCCCAGAGATATGGAGAAAAAAGAAGTTAAGCATGCATTATCTAAAGAAACAATAGAAACGGTGGAGACTTTTTATCAACGTGATGATATTAGTCGCCAGTCTCCAGGTATAAAAGATATCAAAACTATCAAAAACCCCAAAACAGGAGGGAGGGTATTGTATCAGAAGCGCTACGTGAACATGACTGTTAAGGAGGCCTATTCCTTATTTGTGTCAGAAAACCCTGATATTAAAGTGAAAATAGCCAAGTTTTATGACCTTCGCCCCACTTATGTTCTCTTGACTAGTAAGATGCCACACAATGTGTGTGTTTGCAAATATCACAGCAATTTTAACTACATTGTTGAAGCCCTGAACAAGAAAGTTAACTACTTTCCAAATTCTGGTGCTAAACTACTTGAAATGATTTGTTGTGACATAAAAAATGAAAAATGCATGCTCGGAAGTGTAGTGGATGTACCACTGACCTCCTCACTCTAATTGATGAAGATGTCTCCTGCAATCTTACTTGGAGTAAATGGACTGAGATTGAAGGACACTTTAAAATAGTTGCAACTGATGGAACACTTGAGGAAGCTGTTCATGAGCTTAACTCCCAGTTGCTTCATTTCAAGACACATGTATATGTTAAGAGAATACAATCTCAAACATTCATTGAGGTAAAACAGACCTTGCAGGCAGGTGAGGTTGTGTTGCAAATTGACTTTGCAGAAAACTATTCAGCCGTCACACAGGATGAAATTCAGTCAGCACACTGGAGTCATAAGCAGATCACAGTCTTTACTGTTTGCGCCTGGCTCCCTGGCAGTGAAATTCGTTCTTTTGCAATTGTAACCGATGTGTTGAGCCATGATAAGTATACTGTTTTTGCCTGTCTTAAGAGAATCATCAGCGAGTTGAAGCAGGAATTAAATGATCTAAGGGAAATAAAGATATTCTCCGATGGAGCAGCATCCCAATTTAAAAATCGGTTCACACTAACAAACCTTTGTTTTATGCCAGATGACTACAATGTAGAGGGAGAATGGTACTTTTTTGCCACCTCTCACGGTAAGGGAGCTGTTGATGGAATTGGTGCAGTTGTGAAAAGGGCTGTGTGGAGCAGAGAAACAACGCAAGGCTCAAATTGATAATGCTAAAGATTTTTTAGAAGCGGCTTGCTCTTCAGTAGAAAATGTCAAAATAATACACCTTTTACCGGAAGAAGTCGAAATAAATAAAAAGATGCTGGATGAAAGATGGAGGTTTGTAAATGGCATTGACAAGCTACAGTCACTACACTTTTTTAAGGGCTACGATAAGGAAAGTTTGATTGTAGGGCGCACTTTCCGGTCAGAGCTTTCCAAGTTCAAAGTTTTCAAGCTTGACTTCTCAGATGTCTGCCCGGAGAGTGATTCTGGCAATGCAGCTCGTGAAACTTCTCCATTGGATGCATCCAACAGCATGGTTCCAACAATGGCTCCTAAAGTTGCAGACATAATGGCAGGTTCTTTTTTGCTAGTCGAATTCACAACCTCCCAAAGCAAGAAGACTGGCATTTCAACTAAGTACAGATATGCTGGTATTGCTCAGACCTCTCTAGATGATGATGGGGAGGTAAAAGTAATGTTTTTGAGGAATGTTGGGGACAGTGGCAACCAATTTAAAACTAATGAAAAGGACATTTCGTTTGTGACTTTTGACCAGATTATTGGCATATTACCAACACCAGAGATAAAGAATGTCAGAAACAGTGTTTTCTATAAATTCCCTAGTGAAGTAGATGTGTATGAACAGTGAAATCTAATTCATTTACTTTTAAGTGTGTTTAATATGAATCAGGGATAAAATAATTTGGAAAAAACTTTTGAACTGGATCAAGATTATTAATCATATCTATAAGTTGGATAATATGTTTCAGAAAGTTTTTAATATGTGTTTGTAATGCTGTTTTTTTAAATACATTAGAAAGGTGTCCCACCCGTGACACACCCTTGTCCCACCCGTGACACAATAAATATTAATATATACAAAGTTATTGTCATTTTTTTACTTAGTTTTTAATTGCAATGTGTGGGTCAAACATTAATCATTTCAGAATTAATGACATTATATATTTTTTGCTCATTAATTCACAGAGTTTTCTTAAAACCATCTGCTGCGTTAAAAGGCATGTCTTTTTATCGTCCCACCCGTGACAATAGTTTAAGGCTCATTAATTTCACATCTAATCTGTGAAATATATTTTTATCATAGCCAGGTGGTGCAGCTATGAGTAAACTATTGCTATCATACCATATTGACAAACTATAATTTATATTATATGAGATATTTACTCTCAAAATAAGAAAAGCGTAGTGCTAGTGTCCCACCCGTGACGATGGAATGCCCCATATGGTTCGGCATAGGGATACATAATTCGGTCTGGTAACTTTTCAAAGTTGTCAGCTGTCAGCTGTGAGCTATCATTCAGCACCAAAGAAACCATGGGGCTACTTTAGTAGAGCTGAGAAAGGTATAAAACGTAAAATATCTTGGAAGTATGATTGAGGTAAAGAGTGAGAGTAGAGAGGATCTAATAAAATGAGGGCAGGAGGGGGAGTTGTTCTAACTAGGTGTTAGAAAACTGCCACGGAGAAGAGAAGTGAATTTGAAGTGTAACATTAGAAGTGAGGGCTGTATAGGGTGTATTTTGTACCCAAAGTCACACCTGCATCAGAAACACTGGTCATTGATCGTAAGAGACTAGGAAAGTGGAGGCTAAGGGAGGAGCATGTTAGCTGTCACAAGGAGAAGCAGAAATAGGAAAAAAAAATTATCAGGTAAGAGTTGGAGTAAAGGGAGTACAGGAGATATTAGAGGAAGAAAACTAAGATGGTAAATTATAGATGGATGAAGCAATGATTTTTCGCTATCGATGATCACCATGACCATGATTTTAAAATACCCGTTAATTCTACCAGTGATTAGTCACAGTGTCTTGCCTAACAGACATGGCAAGGTCACAGTTTGTTGGAGTATCAATATTTATCCTGGTCCCTGAGCTCTTTAGTCTTTGCTATAGACTACTACTTGTAAAACTGACATTTCTTTCACTGGTATATTAAGGCTATATTTATTCCCATAACCATAGCAAATGTAGGGCCTCACACTGTAGTCAGAGAGGTTTACACTTCACAGCTAAACTAAACACGGTATGTTTGAAATACTAAATTGGTTCATGCATGTATGTTTGGTTTAATATATAAGTTATAAAGAATCAGTGAAAAACCTTTAGTGATGTTATAGGCTATGTAAATATGTTTTGTTTAGGGAGATAAGGCTGCAATTAAAAGTGATCAAGTAGCTCTTTATCTAATAAATTATGTTTATTTAAACATGAGAGTATAGGACATAAGGCTGTTAGGTTATTGGATTTTACTGCACCTGTGAGTTACTATATTGTCAACTGCTATTTTGTCAGTCGCTTTCAGCATCCAGAGTGCTCATCTTCAGCAAAAAGATTTCGGTAGGACAAGTATTGATTTAATGTTGAACTGATAATTAAATATTAATGTGTCTCAACCTAATGAAAAAGTTGGGAAAAACAGACATACTCAAGCGACTCAATGATGCCTTTTTCTTTTTAGCTAAACAAGAGCTACCATTTTGTGGTCACGATGGATCAGAAGATTCTTTAAACAAAGGAAATTATAATGAACTCTTAGATTATGTTAGTTACTTGCAGACCATTTAAATAGCGAAAATGTATTTAAAGGTACGTCCCCTCAAATTCAAAAGATTTGATTCAATATATTAAGAATGTATTGAGTGACGCAATCCTTGAAGAAGTGTCTAAAGCACAGTTTGTGGCGATATTGTTGGATGAAACAACGGATGTTAGCAACAAATTACAGCTATCATCAGTTGTTCGCTATGTAGAGGAAAGTGGTAATGTGCAAGAATGCTTTCTGCAGTTTGCTGACGCGAGTAAAGACCAATCAACTGTGTCTTTGTGTGAACATGTCCTTCAAGTAGCTAAATCTTTTAATTTTGGGGAAAAGTTAGTTGCTCAAACTTACGATGGTGCACCTGTGATGTCAGTAAATATTGGTGGATTGCAAAAGAAAGTATGCAAACATTATCCACAAACGTTATTTGTTCATTGTTACAGTCATGTTCTTAACCTAGTGCTTTAGCAATCTGTGTCGTGTATTGCTCAATGTTGCATCTTTTTCCAATCTACCTTTGGTCTAGCAGCTTTTTTTTCTAAGTCAACAAAACGAAATGAAGCCCTATCAAAGTTTGTTGATAAAAAAAATTGCCAAAAGTAGCACCTACTGATTGGGATCTTTCATCGTGACTTGTAAACACTGTGCATGTGTTCAAAATATGTTTGTTAAGGTTTTTTTGAAAACATTTTAGAAAATCCAGGAGATCACAAGGATTTTTATTGTGTTTAAATAGTTGTGAAACAGGTTTCTTACTTGAAATTTTCTCTAGTATATTTTGGGACACTGATATTTTATATAATATTTTGCAATCCAAATGTATGGATATTTCATATTGTTTTGGGAAAATTTCAGAAGTTAAAATTTTGATTCAAGAATTAAGGGACAATGGATTTGAAAAGTTGTGGGAGAAATCATCCCCTGAATTTCAACCAGATCAGCAAAAAAAAAAAGAGAGCTTAATCAGCGCTTCAGGAGGCTATTTAATGACATTTGTGATCATCTTTTGATATAAATTAATAATAGGTTTTCATCATTTCATGATCTGTATTTCATTTCTCTTTTGGTTCATACTAAATAAAAAACTTTTACTCATCAAAATACATTTCCTGAGGAGCATTTTTAACAATTTGAAAGATATATATGGTCCTATCTTCGACTACATGCAACTTAAAAATAAGCTTACTCCCTTATATAATTCTAAAGAATTTCAAGATATGTCTGCAAAGAAAAATGTTCCATACATAAGACAAAATGATTTAGACTCGGTAATGCCAGAAGTGTGAAAATTAGCTACTGTAATATGGACAATTCCATCCACCACAGCAACTGTAGAGCAAACTTTTTCTGCTTTGAAAAGAATAAAAACTTTCTGTAGATCAAAACAAGGAGAGGAAATATTAACTGGACTATCAATGATTTCAAATGAAAAAGAGATTCTTAAACATTTAAGAAAATATACTCCTTTTAAAAATAAAGTAAATGACCACTTTATAATGAAATCCCGTAGAATAGATTTCACTTTCAAATAAAATTGGACAAAAAACTATATTTGTGTGTTTTCTTTTTACAGTGACAGTTTTATTAGGTTGGTCTTTGTAGCCTATATTCTAGTGTAGTGATATTAACAGACACTCTTCTAAGACAAGAGCACCATCTAGAAGAAAAGGTAAGAATCCTTATAGACAATTTAATTACAGTTAGAAAAAAGTTGTAAAAAGTTGTTTATGACTTATAAATTAAACAAAGTCATGAGGGGAAGGGAGGAGAGAATCTGGCGTGTGGGTGGGAGAGGGGGGTAGAGAATCTTGACTCCTCTTTATTTTCACTTTATTGGACATGAAAAAGAACCTTTAAATATCCAATATTTTATATTTTTCGTGAGGAGAAACCATCAAACTTTTCTTGTAATTACTATAGAACAGCATACCTGTTAAATTTATCAGAATACGCCACTGAGGCTGTGTTATGTCTCCATGGTTGTTTAATGTTTTCATGGATAAGTGTATGAGGGATGTGAGAGTGTTGTTATATGCAGGTGATGCCGTATTTAAAATGGCTGAAAAGAAAAGTTACTTGTAGAATGCATTAAATTGTATGAGTTTGGTGACAGACAGAAGGGAGCTTGGTATAAATGTATCCAAAACTATGGTATTGATTTTTTTTATAAGGACGGATCAGGAAATGATTGTCAGCTTAGTATAAATTAAAAACTGTTAAAACAAGTGAATGGTCTTGTGTATCTGGGAAGAATGTTGTGTAAAATTGGAAGGATGGATGGTGAAATCGACAGATGGGTTAATGTATCTCAGAGAGTATTGCAATGATTGAGGTAGTAGCAAAAGAGGCAAAGATAGGTATATAAAAGTGTGTTGTTCACACCAACATTGTTTTATGGATGCGAAGTGTGGGTTTGTCAGCCAAAACACAAGAGCAAGGTAAATATGAATGATGTGAGATATCTAAGAAATATATGTGGAAAAACTTGTATGGACAGTCAGTAATAAGCAGGTGCTGAAGTAGTGTGTTTTGAAAGGGAATCCAATTAGTCAATGAGAGAGAAGCATCTTATATTGGGGAATAGTTTGGGCATATTGACCGGATGGGTGTGGATTAAATGTAGAAGCAAATATGAAGGTAGAGTGTGTGGATCAAAAGGAAGGTGTTGGCCATGTAAAATTGCACATGGTGAAATGTTGTAGACGAATGTGTGAAAAAGAGAAACATTAAGAGTTTTAAGAATAAAACAGTATGTATGACTTGGTATATAAATGTTGTTGAAACGAAGGACGTATGCAAGGATAGGGAAGTGTGGATAAAGTTAGTGAGGATGGAATAAGTATGAATTTGAATTTTGGGCTATATTCAGAGTTTCTTGCCTACCCCATAGGGAATGGCATAATTAGGTAAAAGGACAAAGGAATTTCCAGGACAACCTAGAAATTTCCAGGAAAAGATTGGAAAAATGAAAAATTCCATAACATTTCCAAGCCTGAAAGAAATATTTTAAAATTCCAGGTTTTCCATGACGTATAGCATCCATGCTGGAAGTGAAGATGACCAAAGAGTATTGATGAAAAAAATCACTGCCAGTGATTTATCACCCATCTCTAGAGGGTAGGCCTATGGAAATTTAGTGAGGATGTTGGAGTATATATGAGATAGTAGAGGAAGCAAGGCTAAGAAGGTATGGTCATGAATGAAAATAAATAGCCTACCAAAGGGAATGATGGAAATGAATTGAGTTGGGAAAATACCACAAGGAAGACCAAGAAAGAGATGAGGAGATCAGCAATGTGTGTGAGCAAAAGGAGAAGAATGTAAGCGATTAAAGAAAGAAGAATGGTGGAAAGAAAAATAAAGATGTTATAGCATTTAATTTAAGCATTTTACTAAACTGACTTGACGACAGGCTAGAAACCATAAGATGATGATGAATTTTGATAGGCCTGTCATTAGAAACTTGCAATTCTGTTTTTATTATTATTATTATTACTTTAGCACCGCGTCTTACTACCTGTTCGGGTTATACGCTTTAAGTACTAATTACTCTTAATGGATTAGGAATTGGGAAGGTTGAATTAGAGGAAGTGAACCCGCATTTGCGTGGAGGGAGAGTGGAAAACCATTTCGGAAAAAACATGCAATTCTGTTGTATAATGATGATACAAAATAGGCCTTATTATTATTAATAGCACAGCGTCTTACTATCCATTCGGGTTGTACGCACAAAAAATGCTTACTCATTCTATGCCATTAGGAACTCAAAAGTTAATTACCACACCCACAAAAGTATGCCAACCGTGCCTATCTCGAGCTAGCTAGTTCTATCCAGTCTCACATTACTCCAGGGGCTATCTCTTTCAGGTCTATCCAAATGTTACTCTACCATCTGCTTCTGGGTCTTCCCAGTGGTATTTTCCCATTGTATGACATATAAAGTGTTGAGAATCCTACCCTCTTTGTGTAGGTCTAATATCTCCGATTTTTATACTAAAGAGCTCAGATCAAGGACAACAAAATTTAATAGAATCAACTTACCATTCGCATTTGTTTGTTTGCATTAAATTGTTTGCTAATAGTCGCCCAAGCTTCATTCTTCAATGCAATGGACGTAGCATCAGTACTTTTAGTATTAAGAGTGCTCCTATAACGTTTGGCCAAGTTAATCAGGAAACTTTTTTCTTTTAATTTAAATGGAGTGCCATCTTTGGATAAAGCCATCAAAACACTGAGTATTTAACTGATTTTTGGGGGAATTAAGTAAATCGGTTCAAAATTAACTTAAAAAGATTAGCCTACATTTTTATGTTGAACACTTTTAGTGATATAAATGTCACATATAAAATATGTTGTAAGTTATAGGGCCTACATCAATAATAAATGCCACTCAAATTGTTTATATAAATTAATAACACTAACTTCACTTCACTTAACTTCAATATTATGGTAAACACAATACCTATTCTATAGGTAAACACATCCCTTATCTGTGACGTAAATACCATGTATAATTGCCTTGAATATCATGTTAGCCAACACTAACATCTAATCTCCCATACGCCATTAGCTTTTAGCTTTGATCTATATGATATAGCAGGATCGACATCTGTGTCTGGAAATTTTTAGCTGTCGTCTGCATACCATTAAGTAAGAGCGAAGAAACTTTCGGGTATTTCTTTCTCTCTTAAGGCAAGCGTCCACTGGTCTTCATCGCCCGAATAGGATTTTTGAATTATTTACAATATGGTATTTTTAATGTGACTGCTTCTATCTGACATCGTCAATGCCGATAGAATTCCGTGAGTCAGGTTAAAATGTGATGCGTGCTATGCGGACCAGTGGACGTACTCTCCGACATTCACATTCAGAATACCCAGCTTTATTCTCTTTCTTTAGTTTAGAGATGGGCAGTATGGTTGGTTGGGAACAGTTCAAAGTGATTCAATTCACTGAAATTAGCATTTAATTTCTATAGTTAAATAGTTTGCAAACTACTCCTTATGGTTCAGTCGTTCACGAACTTCTCCTTGTGGTTCAATCATTCGTGAACTACTTATTGTTATACATTCGTTCGCGAAATACTTCTTGTGGTTCAGTAGTTCATGAACTACTTCTTATTGTTCATTCGTTCGCGAACTACTTGTGGTTCAGTCATTCGTGAACGATTTATTTGAGTTCAGTTGTTTGCGAACGATTTATTGTGGTTCAGTCGTTTTTAAACCACATTCATTAGTACGCGAACACTATTTCTTGTGGGTCAGTCGTTCACGAACTTCACCTTTCGTGACCGACATACATCTTGAAGTTTAGTCCTCCATCAGTTAGCGAACTACCACGTTTGAGTCAGTTATTATTTCCCCCTCATATCATTAGCTACATATTACTCATGAAACAAATGTAGAACTTATTTTTTTTCAAAATGGTCTTGATAAGTTTAAAATCAAAGAAAAAAAATACTTAAACAAAAATATAAAGAACAATTTTCGGATCAGAAAAATAATTCCTTAAAGTCAAATTAGATTAGTTACAATAGAACCAGCAGTTAGATCAATGATAGTTTTAAAATATTTTAGCTGTTTACCGTACATCATGCCGAGAAACAGTTTGATAGTTTTGGCAATATTAAATTTTTGACTTAGATTGATTATTAAACTTTTTCAAATAATCAATTTATTATTAAGGGCAATGGTTGAAACTCAGAATAAAGAACATGTAAGAAACCAAGCATTGTCTTTATTTTATTTAAATATATTTTCTGATAGTAAATATTATAATTGGTTTTAAAGGTTTTTTTTTATAAAACTCAAGTTAATCAAATAGAATACGTGGCTTGATATGTTCTGTATTGCCACAATTTTAGGGATAGGTCATATCACAAATCAAGCTAAAGATACCTATCAATAAGGGTTAAGGGGAAGAGGTCTCCCCTCCCTTTTTTAATTTTTTTAGTCTGTACTTTAAGGTATTCCACTATCATTTCCCAGAAGTCTTTTTTTATCATTTTTGGGAAAGGGGTGAGGGTAGGGTTAAAATCTACAAACCTCTTCTCCTCCTCCATACGGCCTTATTTTAAACACTTAACAGAACCAATTAATTAAGTGATCAATAAATAAAAATATTTTAGTTGTCTATTGTCTTTTGAACACTGAACAACACATTATTGGTAGATTTTTAGATGGAACCTTAGATATGAAGCCCACACATGGATTACACGTGAAAGTTTATTTGCCTTGGAAGCAATGTTAGCTCCCCAAACTCATGAATACAATATGAATATTAAGTTTTTAATTAGTACAATTTAAATTAAGAAAAAACTCAAAAACTCATAAATATGCTCTCAAGGTTCTGTTTATCATTTCTCTCACCATGAGAATGCTGATGCATTACGTTAAAATTCATGTTGATCACCTTTACTTACTATATGGCAATGTGTATATAACCCGAACGAGTAATAAGACGTGGTGCTAATAATAATAGTATATGGCATTAGAAACTCAAAGGCTCATTGCCCAATTTTTAAATAATAAAAATGAATTGTGAATAACCCTGTGTAAAATGTATAGGTTATTATAATAGTTCATGTTTTAAAAATAGCATTTAGTTGACATAAGATGGATATTTACTTTGTGCAGATGGAGTATATCTTTTCGTCTCCTAATATTATTGTTTTGGCTGGGCTGCGGAACTTCCTACAGGGTCATATCTGTGGTCTTCTATGTATCTACATCCACTATTCACAACATTATCCACACAACAACGAACAATATTATCACCCAACTTGACAAACAAGTAATTAAATACTCTACAGTTCACCAGATGGCAGATGTGGGACGTGGATTTGCCAGGTTGGCGGGCCCAATCTCAATTTTTTTGAAATGCTGTAGGAGCAATAGATGACTGTCATATAAAAGTAAGGGTTGTCGGATATTGGTCCCAACAGGCAGGACTATTTTAATAGAAAACTAGACTACTGTGTACAATTTCAGGATGTTGTAGATGATAAGGGAATGTTCATTAATGTGTATGCTGGTTATCCTGGAAATGTGCAAGAGTCAAGGGTTTTACGAACGAGCACTCCCTACAGAAACAGGGAGTATCCACCCCAAGGATACTTTTTGTTGGGATATGGAGAATACCCTTTAATACAACGTCCTATTTGTTTGCTGACCCCTTATAAGAATCCTCATATTGATGATGTTGAGAAGATTCGATTTAATTTATTTCATTGCCAAGCTAGGGTTGTTGTTGAGAGAACATTCGCAATGATTAAGGCTCGTTGGAGAACTATCTTTATGAAGACTGTTGAGATAAATAATATTAAAGCGGCACGGTTAGTTGTGGTATGCTGCCTAATTCATGTGTGCCTGTCACTTGGCGACGTTCTATAACCAGTGTTAGATCTGTAAGATGCTGGAGATGATGATTTTGAGCAAGATAACAATGAAGAACCTTATGAGGAAGAAGCAACAGGTTGCATAGATCATCTAGCTCGACACCTGAATATAGAATAATACCTGTTTTAACTCTGGCTCATTATTTTAAAATTGTTAAGAAATTATAAGAATTTGCTTAGGATACTATATTTGTGCTAGGTACTGTAAAGTCGGGTGACTTAGATATACTTTTCTTGTATTGTATTTACTATGTATATGGTATTATTTTTTAAACAAAAAATTAGTGGTAGAATCCACCTTTTCTAAAATATTGATTTTCATTTTGACTGCAAATCTTAAAAAATAAAGTAAGAATAAATGTTTACCTTTTTTCAAATAGCTATAGCTAAAATAACACTCCAATTTTAAATTAAATAAATTTAGATCTTACCTACATTTATTAACTAATTATCTAACCCAATCACGGAATTAGGCTAAATATGAAGATCCTATAACCACTGTTACCAAATGTTGAACCATTTTAACACAGTTAAATCATGAACGATTTGGTTTCAATTTTGTTTGGAACTTAAGGTGTTTTTTTTTATTACTCTGGTGTTTGAAAGATTGTCAGATATATCTCTATAGTTTAATGTGAGATGTTAAAGATACTAAGACCAGAAAAGATGCTAAAATAATATTTTTCACAAGGAGGCGTATTCCTGAGTGTATTATTCAGGGTTGAAAAACACCCGGGTTATTTAAAAAAACACTTGGGTTGGAAGGGTTTTATTATTCCAAAACTGGTGGAGTTTAAATAAAATAAACTACAAAACTGTTTTATCAAGATAATGATACTGATTTTTTAATTAGAGAGTCATTGAAAACAAACGCTCTCTCTCTCTCTCTACGCCCTTCCTATTTTTCAGCTTGTGGTAATTGTTAGCACACCGCTACTTATTTGAAATTATTTTACCTTTGTATGCCAACTTTACATTGTTCTACTTTCAAAACTGCTTCCAAATATATTTCATTAAAAGTCTCCTGTACCTCACATGTGTGCACTTCCGAGCTCTAATCTGACCACAGTAACCCTTTTCTTTTCAGTGTCTCTTTTAAATGTTATTTTTAAAACAACCCTAATTATTTAATTCCTTATTCTGTCTCTTCTTGTTACATTTTCAATGCCTCTTAGGAAACTCATCTCAGCTGCCTGCAATCTACTTAGATCTCTCTTCGTCCATGTCCAGGTTTCAGATCCATGTGTCAATATTGGATGATAGTATGCCTTATATAACATAGTTTTGGCCTCTTTTCCTATATTAAATATCTTACAAGCCAATTATATATTTCAATTATCTATGTTATTAATATTTCAACAGATTATATTCTTACATTCTTATATCTTAATTCAAAAGCTTCAACAGCTATTAAAAACAAATGGTCACCTTTCATTTGTATTTGGTAAGGAAGTTGGAAGTGGTAGGCTTGAAGCATTTTGTTGAAGTTATCCAAATTTCTAAAAAAATGTACTCCATCAAATAGTGTTCACTCGTGCATACCAACACCAACCATGATGAATTATTTTCCAATTAATGAGAGTTTGCCACAAACTTTAGTAGGATACAGAAATATTCTGTATACAGTTGTAATATAATGGACCATAATTTGAAGCATTTTTAATAGCAACATGTTTTACATCTATTGCATGTAAGCAATTCCAAAATTGGTATGTTGATTCAAAATCATTTCCAATTTGATCTCAGGCAAACATAGTTGAATGAAAACCATAACAAGAAAAATAATTTCAATAGTAATTTACAATTACTTAATCTAACACATTGTCAAGTCTAAAATATTACTTAGTTAAGGTGTTATGTTATATTATATATTGCAAGAAAACTTTTTATTTTGTAGGTGAACAAACTTGATTCAGATATTAGCCATCAGGAACCGCTTGTTGATATATTTTAATTATCAGAAACAGCAACGCCAAACTACATTTTCACTTTCATTAATCAATACAATGCATCAATTGATAAAAAAAAATAGTATAAGAACTACTTCTAACCAAAACTAACTTTGGTCGTTGGCTTGTTGATTCTTGTCATAGAATCCAAATCAATACAAAAATAATTATTGGGGTGTTACGAAGGTTTGAAACAACTTGAACCACGCCAAAGTTTTTGCCGAAAAGACGATCAAATAATATTATTTGAAGCGTAGCTTGGTGAATTTGAATAAATATTCAGTTAAAATTAGCAAAGACCTCAACGTTGCATTTAAGATTGCATTATTGTATTATTATTCAGCATCTTCAGAAGTGATCAGTCCTGATCCATACATCACACCCCCACCTCGGCCAGATCATCCGCAGATATTTCAGAGCGACCAAGATGGAAACTTATTTATTATATTTTCATCATTTTGTTTTTGGAATTTGTCTTTCGTGTTTATTACTTAGGAGTAAATAAATAATTCGGTACGTTTAGTGATAGTAATATTTAATAACTTAATTCCATGACTTACCTTTAAGTAGTCTTGTAGAACCAATATTAATGAATACTTCACAAGTTTCAACAACTGGTGAACTGATTGTGGATGGAGACATTTTTATCAGGAAACTTTAACTCTTCAAAATTCCTTTCTATTGCAATGTTAGTGCTAGTATATCTTCAACTGATAAACAATTCCACATATTCCTATCTTTCATAAGAAAAAAAAGGCTTTACTATTTGTAGTAATTTATTTAAAGTATCTTAATTCATTTGAAAGTCACCATGCTAATCTTCTGCATTGGTGATTTGGATTTCATTTAATATAGATGTGAGAATATAAATCCCGTTTTTTTCAATCAATCCTTAGCCCAACGCTTACGTGCATCCATTCGTTTAGTAGTAAATACTAATATGATTGTAATGCACACTTTTTTTTTCTTCTAAAATCCATTGCCCTCTTTAATAACTAACAAACCACTTGACCTCAACTGACTTTGATAAAATCACTGAGCTATAATTTATATTTTCAGTGGTATCGATATTTTTATTTAGCACTGTGTCTTACTACCTGTATGGGTTATATGCTAATGTACTAACTACGCTGGTGGTTTTGGGGATAAGGAAGGTAATGTTTGTATTTTTGTGCAGGGAGAGTAGAAAACTATTTTGGGAACATCACCCTAAGTACACCCGACCGATATTCGAACCTTGATCTACTCGTCATTGTTATTCTAATCTAACACGAGAGTAGTGCGTTTGACCATGTGGCCACCAAAACGGGTAATATTCATCATTTATAATCAAAAATTTATTGATGAAGATGGTCATTAATACTGATATAATTATTACTGTCCCTCAAAGAGTTGGTCTAGAATAACTGGGCGCCGCTATCTGAGCGCTTACGAACTGGACTAGGGTCAGACTGGGCGCCAAGACAATTGGGCACCAGTGTTAAAACATAATAATGTTTTTCTTTATTAAATATTCATTTTTGGAGTTTCTTTAAAATTAATAACAGAGGAAATTAAATTTGTGAATATTTATAAAGTTGGACTACTTAACTTAATAAAATTCTGGAAATTTTTTGTAACACACAAAAACCCATGAAACATAAGAATTTTGCGTAAAATAAACCACGTAAAGATGATTAATCTAACCTAATTGGTGCCTAGTTGTTTGTTTTTATTATTTAAAAAATTGAGCCAGGCACCCAGTTGTCTGGTCACCCAGTCTTCCCAGTGCCCAAGTTAGCCACGCCCGTTTGGTAGCGCCCAGTTGTCCGGATCCGTCAGAGAGTTAAGATTCCCTTCAGACCTTTGCCCCAGTATAGGATTGTATGACAAGCTTACGTCCAGACGGCCATTCGCTCTTGAGTTAGTCAAGGCCATAGATCTTATTAGTTCGTTAATTAGCTGCAAAGAAGTAGACCATAATTTTCCTAGAAATGACTCGCCTCGGTGGCATAGTTGGTTAACGCGCTTGTCGGGTTAAGCTCGACTGCTGAGGACGGGGAGATTGAGGTTCGAATCTCGGTCGGGTGAACTGGGGGTGGTTTTTCCTAAATGGTTTTTCACTCTTTCTTTCTCTCTCTCTCTCTCTTCACGCAAATGTGGGCTCACTTCCTCTACGTCAACCTTCCCAATTCCTAAACCATTAGCGTAATTAGTACTTAAAGCGTATAACCCGAACGGGTAGTAAGACGTGGTGCTAAATATTATTTTCCTACAAATGCACATTTGCAGCACCTTTAGGAAGACACAAAATCTTTTTTTTATTTTTGCCAATATTGATAACATTTTAACATATATTATTAGTGTTATTCTTATATAGGCCATTGATAATATCTATCAAAAGAGAGAGCTGCGGATAACATGACTTGACGTATGAATGCATGAAAGTATATATGATAACTTTTTCTATCAGATACGTCTATTCGTAAGAAAATTGCGATATCATTCAGTGGTGAGTGCCCTGAAAATTTGGGACCATCTAATAATTAAATTTAATAAAACCACAACTCTCTTGCTGTTATTTTGTTTACAAGATATTCTGGTAATTACACCATAATTCCTCATATTACATTTGATTGCAATCTTTCTTTGTGTAAGCCTAATATTAGCAAACATAGGTCAATGACAGAACTCCACACAATATGCCTTTTATTGTCAATCAATATATTCACTAGCTATATCGAAATTTGTGGGAAGCTAAGCTTAGAAGGTGACCTGGCGGTCTAGGGGTAAGGCGTCAGACTTATGTGCTGGCGGCCGGGGTTCAATCCTCGGTCCCGGCATAGATTTATCTGATTACCAAACCCTTCCTTCACCTCTGGCAAGACATCTTGTGAATGTGGAGAATGCTAGGCCTCCACCGTGGTTCGGATTCCACGTTAAACTGTAGGTCCTTCATTTCATCTCACAATCACCCTACTACTACACATTATCGTAAGTGCGTACAACCCGAACGTATAGTAAGACTCATATTAGATAATAAGAGGCAAGATAAAATTATTTTTTTATGAATTTAATTTAGTATAAAAGACTATATAAAAACATATTATTTTTGCTACACACAGTTTTAAAGATACAGTCCCTTTTAAATTATTTTTAAGCCCCAATTTTTACTACTCATTCGAGATATACATATGTAATAGTTACGATAATGTGTTAGGTTTGTATGAATGTTGAATTTATAAAAAAAAAATACACAAAATTTCGTTTAGGTAAAGTGGAAAACCATTTAAGAAAAAGTGCCCTAAGTATACCCAACCGGAATTCGAACCCCGATCTCCCCAACAGTGAAGCCTTAGACCATTAAACCACCAAAGAGGGTTAGGGTGCTCTTTCAAGTACCTTATTTAATGTTAATAACTAATACTACTGTGCTGATTGTTTATTCAGTATTTATACTATTTGATTATGATTTAATGTTGGGATCTTACTATACACACTCTCCATACTAATGCGGGTGGTTTTCATCTGGATCAACCTCCTCAATCACACAACATAGATCAAGACGTAGCCTGATCACTTAGTACACTATTTTTAAGAGGAATAATTAAATTTTAATCAATTATAAAGTATGGTTTTTATTATTATATTTAGCACTGCGTCTTACTACCCGTTTGGGTTATACGCTTTAAGTACTAATTACTCTAATGGATTATGAATTGGGAAGGATGAATTAGAGGAAGTGTACCCGCATTAGCGTGGAGGAAGAGTGGAGAACCATTTAGGAAAAACCACCCTCAGTTCACCCGACCAAGATTCGAACCTAGATCTCCCCGTCCTCAGCAGTCGAGCTCAACGCGGCAAGCGCGTTAACCAACTACGCCACCGAGGCGGGTTTTTAATAACAATAACATATTGCTAATATATTCCCTTAATGAAAATTGGATGGTTAATAGTTCTTTAACTTATCACATATACACGTTATTCTGGCACAGTGACAAATCACATGTGAGAAAATAACTCCAGAACTGTGGACGAGGTTCTAATCCCGACCTTCTCGTCCGTGATTACTTTGTGCGATATTTTAACACACGGCCTCCAATACAAGGAGAGGTGGGTTGGGGTGACGTGGGATAAGGGGAAATAGGTTTAGGGCCAGTTTCATAGTCAAATTTAGTACGCCTCAAGTGCGGCGCTACACTAAATACAAGACGACACCTACCTAAACCAGAATGGAATGGGCCGTTCTCGCATAAGAAAATGGCCCATTCCATTCTGGTTTAGGTAGGTGTCGTCATGTACTTAGTGTAGCGCCGCACTTGAGGCGTACTAAATTTGACTATGAAACTGGCCCTTGGATTGGTATCACAAGGTCATTTCACATTCCTTATCGAGAAAGACTCTCCGCAAGAGGTATATCTCTGTTACTTAACTTTATTCCCGGATAACAGTGATATTTAGTTTACAGGCCGTATTAATAGAAAACAATTTACAATACATCACTCATATTTTTAACGTCCTCATTTTACATCTTCATCCTGGATTCGAACCAACGGAACGTGTTTCATTCTTAGTGATTTTGTTGGTGCAAAGAGGACCCAGCTCTGTATAAGACGCAGCGAACAATTATTTGGAAATGACTCAATTTTACCCTCTTAGGAGACTATATTTCAATCACAATGGGGGTTCTGAACATCAACACGTCAAACTCTTTCAAGCTTTCGGATATTATTTCAAAATGATGGGATGGTAATTTCTTCGGTGCTATCGTCAACAGATTTGCTGTTTGTAGTTCCTCAACTATAAGCCTAGACGAGTGCAGATAGCCCCAAGTGTAGTTAAGATATGATAAAAAAATAAAATTGAAGCTTGATTCTTTGATTTCTCAAACATTTCTTTATTCGGGAGATTAAATATTTGTAATAATATCAAAAGGATATTTTGAACACAACAAAGGCCTTGATTTAAGATCAAAATCTTAATCAATTTTTGTAAAAGAAGTTATATTATATACTTGTATAAATTGGGAAATTAAAATAGAATCACCAAGGGGGGGGGNNGGGGGGGGGGGGAATGTGTTAGAGTAATTAACTTACTCGAAAAATGTTCTCTTTGTTCTTTCAGGTCGTGATAAACACGAGAGCCAAAATATATTTTTTATCAATGGAATCAATCCATTCAATATCGTTTACAAAATTAAATTATAAATATTTTCACTTCAACCCAAATTGTATATTTTTAAGGATTCAAAGTCTCAGATTTGTATTAGAAATCCAAAATAAAATTCAAGATAGGGATATAAGAAATCTAGTATTGGAATCATCTTTATAAATAGCACAAATAAATAGATGAGTCATTGCTTAAAAGTTTATAAACAAAACTTACAGACAATAAAGATTGTGTCAGGGTTGCACCATATCGCCTCAGGGCCAGTAGATAGAGGCAGCATTATTTAACTACAGTTTGATGATAAGTTTTATCTTTCAGTTTCACGTGCCGTCTGTTATATAAGGACAATATAAATATAAGAGTGTTCGTAAGCAAAGCATCCAGTAGTTGAGATAAATCACCTAATAGAGTTCCAAAAGTGTTTTTACAATAAGTATTTAAATACAAAGTCTAGTTGGTCCATTCAGAAGTTTTAGCATCGAATATGTATCATAACTAAACATATTTCTTGATGGTGTATTGTCATTGGAAATACCAATAAGCAATTAAGGAACGTTTTTAATTTGTATCAGACTTTGTTAATTTACGTTCATGAAATTAATATTATATTCAAAATGTCTTCTTTACGATTCAGTACATTTTTAATTTTAATTTTCTTCTTTAACGCCCAAATGGAATCCATGACGTATGCCGCTAGAATTCTAGGTGTCTTCCCAGTCACATCAAGTAGTCATCAAATTGTTTATCGTGCGGTCATGAAAGAACTGGCCTTACGGGGGCACGAACTGGTGGTCATCACACCATATCCCATGAGAGATCCTAGCATCAAGAACTACACGGAGATCGACGTGTCTTTCATGAATAAAGCATGGCAGAACCGGTTCAACTTCGCGGAAGGAAGAAGTGGCAAAGAAACTTCCCACGAAATGATGGCTAACCACCAAGATTTTGGAGGACTTCTTTGTGAGCTAATGTTAAGTCACCCACAGGTGAAAGAACTGATTTCATCGCAAGAAAATGACCAACATTTCGATCTCATATTTTTAGAAATGTTAACAACCCCAGGAATAATTGGTTTTATTCACCGATTCCCAGTTCCTTCTATCGGAATAGCTTCGTTGCCAGCTTTCGGTATAAACTACGATTCCGTTGGCAACCCAAATCTTCCTGCATACGCACCGGATGTATTTTTGCCATATTCTGACAGGATGACGTTCTTCGAAAGAATGCATAGTATGTTTTTTCTTCTCTGGTTGAAGTATTATTTCTACTACACTGTGATACCAACGCAGGATGCCATAGCTAGGAGACATTTTGGTGAATCCATGCCCTACTTGGCCGACCTACATTTCAAACCAAGCATGCTGTTTGTGACAACTGATTTTATCTTTCACAGCCCCAGACCAAATGTCCCAGCGGTAGTTCAATTGTCAGGACTACATATAAACAGCCCCAAACCCTTACCTAAGGTAAGTAATACTTTACCAATTAATCTGTTTATTGTTTGTATTTTTATAGAAATAAAAATTAATGAAATGGAATATTTAAGAGATTTCTCTAGTTTATAAACACGTGGAATATAGAATTGTATGAATAAATAGCAATAAAATAATTATTTTTCTTCTGAAGTAGATTATTAGCGATTTTAAAATCCGATTTGAACATTTGAGATTCTGTTTAAAAAAACACAAGTTTTGAACCAAGGGCCATACTGAATAATGCTAAATCACAAATGATTTTGCTTTCAATAATAAAACAGCTGTTTCCATAAAGAATACATATCTTTCGTTTAAAAATTAATTCTAAAACAAATACATATTTTCTTTATGTCCAATTCGTATTAATTATTTAGGAATTTCCTAAAATTTCTAGGATTTATAATGTTTTATTAGTTACACTACAAAATAAATAAACTATATATAATTTATTAAAATCTTAATATATTTTTGATGGCTATATTAGATGGTTATAGCTTGTTGTATTGCTAAATGTTTTCCTCCATATCAATAATTTAATTTTAATTAGTATAGTAAATATATTATGTAATATAGTAAATAGTGTAAGGATTGAATATGAACAAGAATAGTATAAATGCAATATAATAGTAACGTTTTAAATAATACAAGACAATTAAAAATAAAACAACACAAATATTAATTCAAGATGTAGGTTACAACTGCATCAAGCACTGATATTGTATTATCATTAAGAAAGATAAGATATAATAACTATATTATATAGTTATAATATTAGAAACAATTTTAATAGGAGTGATACAATTATCAATAAAGATTACCAGAAAATAGAACAAGTCCTTGAACCAAGATAAATGTTAAAGCATAGTATATGTAACCACCCCCCTTCTCCTCTACTGGACAAGGGCAGGGGCACATGTACAATAAAGTAAAGAGGGCAAGAAATAAATAACAAATGATTTAATTGCAGAAGAGCGTTAGGACCACATATTCATTGATAGGGCTTCACTAGGACCTATTCAATAATTTGTCGTCATGAACCCTTCTTAATCATCACCCATTACTATACGTAATTACTCAAAGGGAATGGTACAAGAATCTTTTGTTTGTGATACCAAAAATACTTTAAACCTGTCATAGTAAATTAAAGATAGCGAGTCTAATAAATAAATATTTATTTATGAAAAGATTAACAATAAATATATATATGTGAATATATGCATACAAGTAACAATAGATAGTTAAAAGAGAATTACATAAATATAAAAAAGGAAATAGGGTTATGCCCATAACTATACAGAGGTGCTGTTGCCATAGCAACCTTGTCCTAACAATTACATTTACAACGTAGCTTACGGCCCCTCAACGGGCCTCAGCGGCAACCCGCAGTGCGCTACAGTCTAACATTACATTTTACAAAAGGATTGTTTCGTATGCTTTATAGTTACAATATATAAGCATATAACTTTTATGGCAACCAAAAAAGGAAGTAAATTACTTATATTAGTCTTAACCCAATATTCAACAAACAAATTTAACCGTATGGGTCATCAAATATCCCCATACTAACCCAGGCATTCGCCTTGAAAAAGTAAGTTACGGAACTTAAAAAAATACAAAAGGTCCCTCATAGTTTCAACTCAGGTCACCAAGCCGGAAGGGCAAAAAACCTCAGCAATATAGTTAACAAATGATAAACAACATTACGCCATGTTTGATCTACGTAATTTGTCATTCTTACTATATAACAGAAAATACAGATGAAAGCCAAAAAGCAAATTTTGAATGTACTGGCCAAAAAAAAGAATTTAGACCTAACCTATAATTTACCAATAAATCTTTAACTAATTTCCAAAGAGTAATTTTGAATAGTACGGCCGAAATTGAATTTGTACCTTGGGAAAACTCCCATCCTGTGATAAGTGTCCAAGACACGGATGAACCAAGAAGTGCCCATTAAGGCACACGACATCAGTTTATAAGCAGTTTTTCTCTGAGGGGAGGGGAACATAGGGGAAAGCAAAAAGAACATAGGAGAACATTCACATGAAACAGAGGGATTGGCGGTAAAGAACAAATAGGTCATTGGAGAGACGTCTGGAACATCACGTGATCACCACCTGATCACTTCCCATGGAGCAACGCGAAAATAACACGCTCACAATGCCACACCTCTAATGTCTTTCAGTTACGTCTTTTCACTCGGGGCGAGAACAATGTGCGCGGGCCGGGATGTTTGTTGACAAGACTTCACACACAGAGACCGAGAAACGGGGCACTTTTGGTGAGTCTTGTTATGTTCACTCTTCGTGGTTGTAGAATTGGTGTTATTTTACTCATATTTTCTTCTTGCTTGTAACGTTGATTTCAAGCAACGTTACATATAATACTTTAAAAGTTACTTATCCAGCACACATAAGTGAACTACACCACTTTTATATACAAATACGTGAGGGCCAACACATTTCTTAATTACTTGCAGGTAATTATGTTTGTTTGTTCACGAAACTTCCAAAATTGATCTTTCACTCCAGGATTCTTCCATTTAAGTATTTTCGCTTTAATATTTATATTCTGTTTATTTGTGCCATTTAATCATATATCTATCTCAATTTATTTAATCCTTTATGAAGTCCTGAAAATGATGAATTTTATCGAAACTATTTGAAAGGCTGGCAATTGGAAATACCTGCAGCTAATTCAAAAAGCGAGAGTGAATCAAATTTCAAATAAATTAGTTAAGATATTAGAAAATTTATCATTTTTTCTTAATAAAAATGCATTTAATATCAATAATAAATTATTAAAAAATAAAAGCGCCTTAATATCACTAAAAATAATTTAAAAATAGATTTGTTGAAAGTCTTATAGTGGAATTTTTACTACTTTTGAATAGGTATTGAGGATTAAATAGTTATTTTTGACTTTATAAGTCAATTACTTCTCCTTGCATAAACACCCGCCTAGGTGGCGTAGTTGGCTAACGCGTTAATCGTGTTGAGCCCGACTGCTGAGGACGGAGAGATCGAGGTTCGAATCTCGTTCGGGTGAACTGGGGGTGGTTTATCCTAAATGGTTTTCCACTCTCTCTCAACGCATATGTGGGTTCACTTCCTCTAATTCAACCTTCACAATTCCTAATCCATTAGAGTAATTAGTACTTAAAGCGTATAACCCGAACGGATAGTAAGACGCGGTGCTAAATATTATTATTATTTCTTGTATCAAAGAAATTGTTTTATATCCTGGTAAACTTTAGTTGCTAACTACATCACTCATATTAAAACTAATATTATACTACTCTTGTTACTTTATAACCAATATTAAAGTTTTAATTTTGTGGTAATCCTTCTTTTTAATTTAAAAAAGATTGCTTAAGTGTGCCTCAATTTTGAAATAAGACTGATTTTCTTTCATTATTCTGTTATATTAAACACATCAATGTCCATATTCAAAAAATAAATTATTGTACTAAGTAGTACATTTTTTATAACCTAAATTTTCTGGCTGATGCGTAGTGGTACATTTTGCACTCCAACAAGTTAAACTGTATAATACATACTTGTACAACTCTACTTTTTCTTATCTATAATCATAAAATCAACATTGGCCCTTATTAAAAGCTATATTGTTTTTTAAGATATTATTTGTTGACTGATACACCAAAAAATGTATTATTGGAACCTTAAAAATAGCTGTATCTGAATCCTCGTGTAAGGTCGGTATTAACAAGTATGTGTTGGTGACCTGGCGGTTTAGGGGTAAGGTGTCAGACTTCTGAGCTGGGGGTACGGGGTTCAATCCTCAGCCCGGGCACAGATTTATCTGATTGCCAAACCCTTCCTTCGCCTCTGACAAGACGTGTATTAATTACAACTCGTGAATGTGTGGAATTCCAGGTCTCCACCGTGGTTCAGATTCCACGTTAAGCTGTAGGTCCTCCATTTAATCTCACAATCACCCTTCCATTACATATTAGCGTAAGTGCGTATAACCCGAACGGGTAGTAAGACGTGGTGCTAATAATAATAAACAAGTATGTGGGAAACCATTTTTGGAGAAACTGGTTGTGGTGGATCGGGTAGAAATCAAGTAGCTTATTTGTTTAGTTGTAATATACATATATTTATTAACCTATTATGTGTCTATTTTTATTTGACTAAAAACCTATTTTATTTTAGGATTTAAAGGATTTTATGGACAGTGCACTAGAAGGTGTAATCTATTTCGGTCTTGGATCCAATGTGAGAAGTGACACTATGGACGCCCAGAAGCGACAGATCTTCCTAGAAGTCTTCTCCGAGCTGCCAGGATACCACGTGCTATGGAAATGGGAGTCTGACAGTTTACCAGGTCAACCCAAGAACGTCAAGTTGGCTAAGTGGTTGCCACAGCAGGACGTTCTTCGTGAGTATTAATAATTTAATAAATTATATCTTTTCAAGCAGCACTTTTTATAGATAGATATATCGGAACCGATGTTAGGGAAACTATATACGTCCTTTCCTTACCTTAACAAATGTCGAGCCAGTTAAGTAAAACATTGATTACTTCTTCATATATTTTAATCAAATACTCTCATAGGATGTTATACTGTAGCCTTCCTCGTATTAACGACACATTTGGACAGTCACGAAAACGTTTGAGCCTGAACAGTACATAATAAATCCTTTATCGAACAATATAATATACATGATACGATTGAGAGCTATGTATTAGACCTACAATTTCAATGGATTATCTATATTAGGTGACCTGGTGGTCTAGGGGTAAGGTGTCAGACTTCTATGCTGGCAGCCGGGGTTCAATCCTCGGTCCCGGCAAAGTTTTATCTGATTACCAAACCCTTCCTTCACCTCTGACAAGACGTGTATTAATCACAACTTGTGAATGTGAGGAATGTCAGGCCTCCACCGTGGTTCAGATCCCACGTTAAACTGTAGGTCCTCCATTTCATCTCACAATCACCCTACCATTACACATTAGTGTAAGTGCGTATAACCCGAACGGGTAGTAAGACGCGGTGCTAATAATAATAATATTAGGTTTAATAATGGTAGGGTGATTGTGAGATGAAATGGAGGACTTACAGTTTTACGTGGAATCCGAACCACGGTGGAGGCCTGGCATGGTTATCTCATAAGCAAACTTATTGTATTTATAATAGCCTATATTTTTAGAAGCACCAAAAAATAATAGCAGCAAGTGTTTTATTAATATGAATATCTAGTAAATACATGATATTAATTTGCTGCATACTTTAAATACATAGATACATGTGTGTTCAATTATGTTAAAGGTTATAAACAATAAAAATACGCTTTTTACTTAATTTTGGGTAAAATAATCAACCAAAGTAAATAGTACAAGTTTCTTGCCCTTGGGCTGTTATAGAACTTAACGGGATAGGTGCATTATGGGTATCTTTTCACGAAAGTTGTTTCATACCCCCTCTCTAAGGAATTTATTTTATTTAATAATAATAATCAGCCTTCTCATCCATACACCTTTTAATCAAGTCACTATTAGCCACAGATAAACAAAATGTAATTATTTTCATAATATTTATATGTAAAAAATACAAATTTCTTAAAAATTTTATGAGCCGTCGTTGTCATTTAATGGATGTATTTTATGTATCGACAGGATATAAATGTATTGCGAACACCCTACCTTACACGCTATTAAATTTAAAACTATCCTACAGTGGACCGATACTATGACGTTCAGAAATAAAATTTATAAATGTGTGGGACGCTGTCCAATGTAATTACCTTGATCAGTGAAATTCTGTAGACACGATCACTGACCTCAGGACCACCAGGTGTCATAAGACCTATAGAAGTGGAAGGTAATACAGGTTAATTACACATACTACCAGGGATTAATAAATGAAATAAGTACTCCAATCTTCTGTGAAATTTGAAGAGTTATAGTGTATTTTGCCAGTTTTATTAACTGATTGAACATTGGCTTTTATATAGTCACAAATACCTACAGTAAATTGACACTTAATACAACAATAAAATTCTGTGAACAAAAAAAATTAGATGTATCTCTCTTATAAACTAAACAATGGCGCATATACATGTAGTCACACATTAATGTGAAGATATCCTCTTTGCGCAAAAGCTTATAAGTTAAAAATAATAAATCGTCGTTTTGATTCTGCCGTAATGTTTTAATACAACCAAACTATAAATTCTTACCGAAATGGTTGTTAATGCGTTGGCAGGTTCATTAAAGAAAATACACTTAGGACTTTCCAAAATATGTCCATCTTCAATGTTGGTGTTTCTAGTTCTGAACTCAAGAATGTAATTGGGATGTACGTGATTTTGCACTTCCTGAATTAATAAAAAATAATTACCATTCTTTAAACAGGTATTGTAAGAAAGTCCACGATTGAATTTTGGGATTGTTTATCCAATTAAAATTAGTCATAGACCAATATTTACCGACCAGACAATTAATTTATATTTATAAATGCCGAAAAGTTATTTAAAATATCTTAAACATAACAAATCTTTTTACAACAATTTTCACTAATCTACCTATAAATTTACATTTATAAAGTCCGAAAAAGTTATTTGAAAATCTTAAGTTTAACAAATCATATTACAATATCTATGAATTTATTGAATGCGAGAGATCGTAAATAAACAAATAGTAAATGTTAACAGAACTGATCCAATCCAATATATATTAGATAATCGAAGTTTAATTCATGTTATAACATGTCTATGAACGCATCGGAAATTACAAGACCATCGTGATCTCATCCAAATCTCCTCGATACAACGCTCAGACCAGTTAGCGGCTCTCGACGGTCTTTCTGTGAAACAATCCATCTTCCATAGCAGCTTTAGTCATTATTTTACGATCGATATTGCCTAGACGACCAGTATTGGTTTATCGTCGGGGTTTGAAAACCCATTATTGTTACTCTATCTAACTTAAGACTAAATATATAATCTAATATAGTAATATATGAGCAAACCAGTTGAAAACCCACTAATAAGTGATTGGGAAACGCCCCCCTAAATGAGAAAAAGACGCTTCAACTGTATTAGGTACTCAAGGCAAAAATTAATATTTCGTTGTAAAGATCGAAAAATTGATTGTTTAGGATGTTTAAAGCTATGAAGTATGTTGTTAAAATGTTAGCCTTCACATTTATGTTAAATTTTTACTTAGAGGTTTTTGCACCCTAACTATGAATTTGGCAGTATTTACAACTTTGTTGGTAGCCATCCTAAAATAGAGAAGGTTTGAAAACCAGCTATTTTCTCTGTGTGGGAGGAATGGTTGAATTTGAAGCATCCAAATTTAAGCAATACACAAGTTTTATTAGTCAAAATTTTTATTTTAACAAACATTCTAAAATAATTAAAACTGTTTAAAAATCATATAAATAAAAGTGATAAAAACGCAAATTAATATTGCGAATAACGAAAGAAAATAATTTCCTACTTAAAACAAATTAAGTTGTGAAGATACGAATAACCGAATTACATCTATGTAATCTCAAGTTCAAATCCATTATTCAAATCTAAATTTGACTCCTCTTCTTGATGAACACCATGACGCCTTTTTGCTCGTTGAAGACTACTGTTAAGAAATTGAGCTTGTCATTCGCTGCCCAACCTTCTTCGAAGTGAAGCTCCAGTAATTTTAGCTTCTTTGAGGATTGGAACAGAATTGGGTCTGTATCCTTTCTTGAAGTTTCTACCTCTCTTGTTGAGACCTTTTGGTTCACAAACCTCGAAAATTTAGAAGGGCTTTCCTTGGACAAGACACACTTTTGCGTTTGGTTTTTCATGATTATAACTTTCTTGGATTAGTGAAATTAAACGTGCCAACTCTCCTAATTCTTTATAATGTCATCAGCATTTTCTTTTCAATCACGAACTGGACACTCATCTCTTCCCAAACGTACCACTATTGTAAATTTATGAATTAGTTCTAAGTAGACCTATGTATTTTCTATGACACAGATTATTCAAAACTGTCTTTATGATCTGCCAAAAACTCGTGAAGAGTAAAAGAATTTCCCTCAATTTATAACCAGATTTCAATTTTCTAAATGGTGGTCACAGCTTCATTCATAAACTAGTTGAGTACCATTCCCAACATGATCTTGTTTTGGTTTTATCCTCCACAGCCATCCTAAAATAACCGCACATTGGTTATTCCCCCGGGGTTTGTGTGGGTTAGTTTGTGGTAAGCTGTGAATACAGTTTTGTTTGATCCTTTGGCATATCGATTCCCAAACCAAACGTATGAAAATACGTTGTTGGTGTTTTGGGCAGCTTCTGAGAAACCCTGGTGTATTAAAGTTATAGCTATAACACTGTCTTGAGTAGTAGCTTAGGTCATAGTAATTTTTTTATCTTTTTGCATTCATAGCTCAAAGAAATTTATCCCTTATTATCTTCTTTTGATTTGTTTAAAACACCTTACTCCACACTTTGTGTACTTTAAGTTGAGCTTTCCAATTTTCTTTCTCGGCACTCCACTTTTCTGCATTGATTCTGTTTTCAAGAGATGATAATGTCGAACATGAAATATCAACACACGTAGTTCCAAAATCAATATTAAATTTTTACAAAATATGCTTTTATAGCAGTCATATTTGACGGGATTCTCGACGTTTTCCTCGCAGTACATGGTCCACACTTTATGTATGCTATGTTCACTACTTGGATGCTGCCTCTTGAGGTTTTTCCCTCTCAAGTACTTAATTTCTTTGGGAGATAAATTCTTAATTTGTTGTGACACATTTTTTGTTTTCCCCAATATATTTCTGATCTCCTGTCGCACCTTCTACGCGCCGATGGTGCTGAATCCGTTTCCAAAACGTGTATTACCTTTTTAAAAAATATATATTTATTTTCTATTTTTATGGGTACTTACTCTTCTTTCGCAAACTATGGGTCTTTGCAATTATATTTTTAACACTCAACTAATTTAATATTATACTCTGACATTATTATGCTCTATTTCCATTGTTTTATCTACTTTCGTGGTTTATTCACTCTCACTCATTTCATTAACTTATAACAGACTTGATGTTCAAAAAGACGACGTACCATGCATACTTTCAAAAAAGGTAACAACGAAGAAAGATAACCTATCCCAATGAGACTACGACCAGGCGATGCTTCAGTTGCTTGCAGTGCAGCCAACCTAACTTTGAATATTTTAAAGTATCCCTCCAAACACACACACACACACAAACACACACACATATATATGTGTGTTTATTATGGATATAATTTGAATATTTTAAAATTACGGAATGGTCAGTAAAAAACATTAAAATATTTATATTATTTGCGTAAAACGAATCTTTAACATATTATGTTTTAGATAAGGCCTATTTCTGACGACAGCTCGTAGGAAGGTTCACTAGAACTGATACTTTAAGCTGCATTATGTTTCCTCTAAATGCTGATGTAGCTCTCTTTATTTTATAAGTGTTGCTGTCTGCTATATTTTAAAATGCTTTAACCAGAAGACGATGTCATGTTAACACTTGCATCAGATTAGAAGTTTCTTAAAATGAAATAGAAAATTGATGGCAGTAGTCGAATTTTTTTGATACATTTTTTGTATTGTAGACAAATAAATTTTTCTCTTTCAAGTGCAACTTGATTTATACTGACCTCAGACGTGTTCTTGTAAAATTCTACATAAGACCCAAAAAGCTATCCGTCAATTGGTTACTTCGGAGGACGCATGGTCTGAGCCGTTGTTCTCTTGCAAGGCTATACTGTTGATAGAAGTATGATTGGGGTTCGAATCCTTGTTGTATGGTGGTGGAGTTTTCAAAATAGTTTTCCACTCACCCTTCAAACAAACGCGGGTAAATATCGTTTAAATTTAACCTTCCTAATCCATAGCTCTATAGCACGTCACTAAAGTAAATTGACATCTTAAAACCGTAATCTCTACAAAATACTGAACTGAAATAAAGGAATCCAAAGAAGATAATTAAAACTGATATATTTTGCAATAATATCATTTGTGTTCTACTTACATTAAGTGGATGTTCCCGGATTCACATACCATGCATCGACAAACTATTCTGCAAGTATGGTGGAAGTGAAGGCGTGGCAGTTTTAACATACGT